>JBBPLP010000936.1:0-10862 GCA_038089875.1 Fistulinella prunicolor
CACACGCATCCGTGTTATCAGCGTCTGCCTACATATACCGGCGAAATGTTCAGTTGTGCACGCCAATTCAACGCGCATACGCACACATGCGAATATGATATCACTTTGCGATGCATATTCCTCGAGAAGTTCATGGTCATCGTAGGATCCTACAACAGCCTTGACTCCGAGCGACTCGAAACCGGCAACTTTTTCGGCTTTTCGAATGAGGACGGTGATATCAGAAGTCTTGAAGGTAGGGTGGCGGAGAAGGCGATCGAGCACCGACCCAGCGACGTAGCCTAGTGGAAAGTTCAGATAGGGGTAATGGCCTGACGACTACGGGGACAATACCGGTTGCGCCAGTGATGAAGATCTGAGTTTTGGTAGACATGAATGAGATTGTGCGTAAAAACTGAAGGAGGGTGCAATTGTGTGGATTATCGTCAGCGTAGCTATTCTTTTATATGAGTGCAGATCCTCCCAACCGCCCGATGACCAAGCACATCGCTTGGTAATAACCTTGCTTGCAATCAGCCTTTCAAAGCATTGTACTCACTAATCCATCCCTTCTGCAGGCTCGTATTGATCATGATCGCACCCGATGCACGTCAAGGGAACTAGTGCGAACTTCTACTTGAGAAGATGACGCCATTCATGACAGCATATGACCAGACGGTCCGAGGATATCAGCGCCGACGCGTCCTTTCTGGACACTGCCCTCTTTCATGATCACACAACGTCTGTCCTAATCCGTGCGTCGAAAGGATCAAAACAAAGTGCGGATCGGCTCAGATTACCGTCCTGATCCATGATTAAATAGTCATGCAGGCTCCACACGATCTACGCTCGCCGCGTCTGCCGAGTCAGGCCCGTGCGTTTGACTTGTTTCGGGTTTTGAACGCGAGGTAGTCGATAGAACGTCGATAATTTACCTCACGAACGGCTTGGTCAACAAACAAGCCCTGAATTCCAAGGTACACGGATCCATATCCCACTCTACTTGGGCGGACACCAATGAACTCGCCAGTTACACGCAACTTCAGTGATTTTGGGACTCAACTAGGACAACCTTGCTTGGAAGGTAACTTGTTGATGACGAACGATAAACGTCATAGTTAAACATGCAATTATATGCAACACTAACGCGCGTGACTTGGTACAAGTGACTTGAATATTTACTTGTATAGGTCTATGAAACCACATCATGTAAGCATTATCACCATCTCGCAGACGGGTGAGACTGCGAATAGCTCCGCATTGAAATGAGTCCCAGGGCCATGTATACGTCATCGAGGGGTGAAGCTCGCCGAACGTTAGCCAAGTAGAGCTTTGGACATGGCCGCAAGGACCCAGTATCGCGGTATCCACTGCAAGAAGTAAAACAAGGTAGAATGGAGACCCAACGTCATGTACGATGGTGGAGACGCTTTAAGGGCCTGCGCTACTACCCTCCGGGAAAACTCATTCGCGTCCATGCTACCTTGCGTTTGACTGCTGTTCACCCGCTCAAGTATCTTTGACTCGTAACGCTTGTACATGGTCGTGGGTGAGAACGTCAACGTCATCGCCTGGTTCTTGGCAATATTCGATCTGATGGCCCCGGGTGCGACGAGCATGACCTTGACGCCAAAGGGCTTGCACTCCATCGCGAGACCGTCGGTGATGGAGTGGAGTGCAGCCTTGGAGGCGCAATACAATGCGTTCCAGGGAGACGTCCTGCGGGACGAACGATCAACCTGGCTGATATGATCGAGAAGGTGGTAGAACGCACACGTGAGCCACGACGGAACCTATGTTCACGATCAATCCTTCCTTGCGCTTGAACATGGACGGTATCACCGCCTGCGACACGCGCAAAGCGCCAAAGGTGTTCAATTCGAATGCGCGTCGAACCTGGTCGATGGTGACCTCCGCTATGGGACCTAGACACGCACAGACAGACAACGTTTCATACTTCAGCGTAACGGTCGTGACAAGGCTGAGTGCTCACCAATAGCGATAGCGCCTGCGTTGTTGACGACAATGTCGATTCTGCCGGCTTCCGCAAGGATGGCTTTCACCGTGCGATCGATACTATCGCCGTCGGTGACGTCCAGAAGATGCTTTCGAATGTTTGGGCTCTTGAATGCCTCCATGCTTTCGAGCCTGCGAGCCGTTGCATATACAATACATCCTCGCCGAGAAAATTCTTCGCATCTGCAGCAACAGTTGGCGGTCGCCGGTGGTTAGGACTAACTTACTCGGCAGAGAAAGCGTGGCCAAAGGTACTTACAATGCGAATCCTATTCCGCCATACGAGCACCCGGTGATGAGAACGACTTTTTTGGTCTTTGTTGATGATACTGACATTGTAGAGAGCGTGAATTGGCAGTGGAACGAGAAACAGAAGAGGGTAGCGGGACCAACCGCCTCATATTCGCCTGCTCCGGTTCATCCCCAACTTGATTTGGGCAACAACTTGCTTGCCTTTTTGGGGTCAATGTTTCAGGCCACAAACTTTCCTTACGGGTATGTTAACTCATAATTATATTCTTCTAGTATATTAAAATTGCAATTACATGTTAATAAAGATATCACTGGACTGCAGCGAGTGCCAATGCACTCGCCAAAAGATCAGCAATCGAGCCATCATTTGCTAGGACCCTCATTTCATCCATCCTCCTTTCTATGTCCAAGATGTACTCCCCAGTCCCCGACATCCAGGCAATCTCACAGCAAAGTGCATGTAGCGCCAAGTAGGTGCTATTGGGAAGAGGGAGATTAGTTGTTGTAGAGAATGTGACAAGTTCGGGTATTTGCTCCATGTGTCTATACTCCTCGAAGCATATATGGACACGGTATGAGTGCGGTGAACCCTATTGAGAGAAATTGAGAGATCCAAGAGGAAAAGTATCTAGTAAAAATAAAACCTCGACAGGCTTGAGCCACAGAGCAAGCTCGTCGAAAAGACCGTGGCAGTTTGCAGACATCGATAGGATGTTCTCGAGGCGGTGAACTTTGTTGCCCGCCAAGTTGCCGATGATGTCGATATCAATGAGCGTTGACGGGATTCCCCACGCACGACCAGAATGGAAACGCTTCGAGGATATATTGAATTACTGGAAGGCAAATGTCACAAATACCGACCTTTTGAACACCTTCCGCAATATTCGTGTGAGTAGATCCTGGGATGATGTGCGCAGCTTGAAGGGGTGTGATCCCACCGTGATATAGGGCAGACTTGCCGGTGATGACGCAACGGTAGTTATCACGATGGAGTGCCTGATCGAAAGTGAGTGGCAATGGCTTCAATAAAGCTTACAGGAGATCGTACAGCTTGCCGAGCCAGGCGATGATCTAATTTGGCTTCTTCCATCAGCTCCAGGATACAGTCACGAACATCTTCGAACGACGGCCGAGACGGGTGCGTAGACGGTGCAGGTGTTGGCCCGCTGCTGCGCTTAACTGTCGAAGGATCCGTCAGTATAATACATCGGCTGCAAGCGGGACAGGCTGTAGTTACAGGTGCGGATGAATCCATTCACATATAGGCCCGCTACCTCCATGAGCTGGGTGTTGTCCTCGGCCATGGCGATCTCCCGCTGAACGTGTCCTTGGCCGTTACCTTTAGGAGCCAAACGCAACAAGTGACCAAGAATGCGGGCGCATACAAGGGGAGGAGGACAATGCTGGAGAGCTGTGAGACCGGACGCAGCAGCCTCGAGGGCAAGACATCGTTGATATGCTACCTGCAACGCGCTTTCTGTAAAGGGATTAGGAGGGAGTGGAGTAGGGTATGACATGAAACGAATCAGGATCATGAATTCATGTTTGATAAATGGTTCAGGGGCTTAAACTATAAAACTCCGCTTAGAAAACTGGTTTCGGCATGCAAGCCGAGTCACCCCAGGCCCTGGCGAACAGACGTCGTTGCATGCCTTTCGCTCGTTTATCTTACAAGCCAGATGTATCGCCGTGCTCCCACCATCCATCCTTTCCCTTTCAATATCCGCATCAACGTTCAACGACTGTTGGAAGCACCTTGTGTCATGCTGCACACACACTTCAACATAGTATGATCCTCTTCTCTCGTTGTAAGTCGCATTTGTTTACCCTTCAACTCAATTACGCTGAATCTAATCCTTCCATCGGACAGTATTTTTCGACTTTCTGATTGTGTTGTCATGCCGTTCCTATGGCTGTAAACTCAGCTGCTACCAACGCCGTGCCTGTGTGATGAACGTACCTCCGAGTTCCTCACAGCTTACTGCATCTTCTTCGAGGGACGATGACATCCGTTTCTTCCGCCTTTCCCAGCCCAAGCCATCATATCAGCCCACCTGTGGAGACTGTGGTCAACCTGTCGAATGGCGCCGTTGTAAATCAAGTGCTAATGGCAACGATAACCACCAAGCCAACCATTTGTCTGTTCTGCGATCGACGAATTGAAGCGCTAGCCTTTCCCATCGTCTGAAATAAGTTTAGGGAATGCGACAGTCATTGGACAGCTTTCAGCAAGGAATACCCTGAAACTCGGCGAGATAGCAGATGATGGTCTGGCTGCCGAAACTGCTGCTGGTTGAGTGAGGATAATATCATTCTTGAGCGTTGTAGCCAGCTAAAGAAAATGAAATATTGGGAGGATCGAATGGCTACTGATCAGATGCGATTGTTGCTGCAGATACTGTAATAATTGTGTGACGCTCATGGTGAGCGAGGCTATAACTACTACTGACTGCGGTACTACTGGTGTGGTCCGTGACCGGACAGAGCCAGTCGGCCGGACAGACCCGGAATTTCCATTTCCCAGGTGTCCTCCAGACGCTCAGAGATAAAGAATCCAACTTCTTGGCGTCTTGGATACGCTGATCCGTGACCGGCGCGATGGGTCCGAAGAGTGTGGAAGGAAGAGGTAGCTGATCGTACCGTGCACGAAGAACACCATTCTTGCGCCTACTATCTGATCGGCGCCATTAATGGCGACTCGAGCATCTCTTGAATGAGACTTAATCTGCTCGTGACAACCTCTACCGCGCTTACGATTCTAGCAATCGCCACGTAGTAAATCAAATGCCACGAGACTTGCATCATGGTCTTGATTCATTACATGGGTTCTTTGTGATCCGCGTTTGATTGTTGCGGCAGTGTTAGCGCGCCGGCGTTGGAACGGGGCTACTTGAGCGCTAGTAATTCTCCACAAATTCGTTACGATTCTAATCATCTGCGCACATTATGCGCCTCGATACAGGGAACTAGACCCACGCCGTGTTGAATTATCTCTCCTAATCAGGGTATATATACATATGTATATGCACCAAGTATCACAAGAAACCTTCGTATACAGGAATAAGCCAATTGTTACATCTAGAATATAAGCAGGCTGAAATGAATATCCGTGGCACATACTCCGTCAAATATGTTGATCCTTTGATTTGTGACGCCAAAACGAATATCACTCATCATCCAGTATGTTATGCATCCAACCACTTTTCATCGCTCCCATGCGATCCCGGATGACCTTGGCCATCACTGCTGTGTCACGGAGACCTTGAATATGGTCCGGCTTCCAATCATCCGGAAGGCGCTCGTGCCCCACCCAAAGGCGGAGGACATCGAGGTCGAGTCCATCCTTGGCCCCATTCTTTCCGCCCAATACGCCTATAGCGATGGCCATTTCGCCTCGTGCAATCTCTGCTTGCCACCACCGCAGCGGTTCAACGAGCCCCCGCTCGCGCTGCACGCGAATGTTGGCAACATCTTGCAACGTCATACGACCAGGCAGATACCGACCACCTTGGTGAAGGGATCTTTTCATCAAGGAATCGCTGACCGCGACCGGGGCATACTCTTCCTTGTTGTGTGCATCCACATGGAAGAGGGACGCATCATGCTCGATGCAATTGTGACGGGAAAAGTCCCAAAGGGACACCTTGCGGAGTTGGCCGAGGACGAACCATCCAGCATAGGCAAGTATAAAGGCCAAGACCCACGACAGGCCGTATCCTTCCCTCAGTGCCTGAAAGATTTCTGATGGGCCGATGCCGCTCCCGTCCCTGGGTCTGTTGGTGGCGGAGAAATCAATCCACATAATGATGAGTGTCACGTTTGAAGTCGTGTGCCTGGATCTCGACTCACAGGAAGCCATGGTTGGAGAGGGTATTCAGGGCAGGGCACGGCGACCTTTTGTCACCAGGCTGGGGTGGGCAGTAAGCATGGTTGGTGCCATTGACTGAGCATACCCCGGTGGTGTGCGAGTGGTGGTTATGGGAGGCAATAGGGCAAGGAGTCGGTGGGGAAGTCGGGGTCTTCTTAGCATCTTGCGTACGGGACATGAGGAAGTCGATCGGTGGGTGATAGGATGAAGAGGGGGCCGAGGATGAGACACGCCCATCTTATGTACACTGCAGGTTTAAATGGAACAAGCGATAAGATTCAGGCGACTACAGTTGCTCAAACTGACAACATTGAGAAAAGGCAATAGAGGGTTCCTGGCTGTGTTGAGGCTGTGAGTTAACTTACGACACACAGTCCATCATATGACATGGACGTGATCTACCATTGAATGTCTTCCGTTGACACTGCCGAGGTAAAAGTTCACCAGATTGACAGGAATGAACGATAGTGCGCTCATACTTGTGAAACCCAGAGGATTGGTACTGAAAGGCGGGCTATGACAGCGGGCGCGCCTGACAGGGATTCTCGAAACCGCGATGGAGCCGTGGGACTATGCAACACGTTCTCACACGGTCGCCCACCAAATAGCGCCGACTCACTGTCCCCGCCAACTCTCGTCGCTTGATCAGAGGCGGTGTATAGATCGTAACACGACATTTCGGCTTATTCGACGCACAGCTGATAGCGGCCACCCGTTCAGGTGAACCTAAAGGACAAACTTTTTCCATCGGTGTTTCCCTAACTTGAATCGGAATCTCCAGCGCTCGGTTACCCCCGCTTCCCGTTCCACGCATAGACCAACGTACAACAAACTTCCCTGCAAGGCACATTTCCGAGTGGCGGCGGTGGCAAAGCGCCGAGCCAGTCGACAACTTACCATCATCATGATATCATGCGGATGTATGATCTCGGTGGCTGAAGTTCACCGACTAGAAGTCTTTAGAATGGAAGCAACACAAGTCCTCTGGCCTCGAGCCTTGTGGTTCTATCTCGTAAGTGCGCTAGATTAATCTTGCTGTTGAGTTTTACGCCATGAATTCGTTCGTTCATCCTACCATAAGTATGGATGCGATACCACTGCATGTGGTCGAAGGGCGAAAAGTACAAAGTGACGACCGAAAGAGTTCAAGGGTATCGCCTAATTCACGTATGGTGAAGTGCGTGGCATATGCAACCATTGGGATTGGCTAATGTTTTCACCCTTACCTGTGCCGGCGTAGCAACCAACACCTAAAACTAAACTTACTTATGCAGCATACTGATCGGGTATTCTTTTGTTAGATTGTATCGCAACGACAGACCCTGCTTGATTGTGTTCCATTTCAAGGTTCTTCTGGGTCCATGTGCACTTTATATCGTTTACGAGGCGAGAGAAAGAAAAGGTTTGGGAGACTGCATTTTCCAAAGAGACTTCAACTGATAATCACATTCATCCGAGGTGGGCTCAACAAGCAACTCGAGACGCAAAAGATGGATTGCAGCATCTTTAAGAAATGTATTACATACGGTAAAACATCCTGAATGTTAGTGGGATCAGTAGGATCGCATTGTCGAGAAGCATCACGGTGACCGCCTTGCACTGGTGCTGATGTGATCACTATACGGTGACCTTCGTTGCACTAGCGGGCCTGATCAAACTTAATACACGACGCGCTCGTATGGAAGTGAATGAGCCACAAGGTAAGTAGGTTCACGAGATTGTGACGCCACCTCACGGGTCAACGGAGACCCAATTTCGGTCTAGCCAGTCCATGATTCCTGTGAAACTGGCTCTGTAATATGGGTAAAGATAAAACCATGCCGACAATGTGCACTGATTGAATTGACGCGCTTTCCTTTTCCTTTTCGTTAATGGAAAAAGTTAGTCACCATCTTGTCCTTTTCCACATGACAAGTATCTCGGCAAATAACCTTCGAATCGTCGTGAGCGCCATTCAGTCTGCCGTTGTTAATTAATTGTTGCCGCCAACATTATCACCGTTCAACCTGCTCTTCGGAAGGAAGGGCATCACTAAATGAAGCAAATTTCCTCTGTATCACCGGCCCATTTTTTCGCAAGCAAGCGCAATGTTGTGCTCGGATATAGCACCTTGTTTATGCATGGATGGAACCGCTGATCTGAGATGGCGAATGGAAATAGGCGCCATTCCTGTGCTAGAGGGATCCCCTCCTTGGAATCAAACTAGCTTTGAATAACATGGGTTTCGCTGACGCGATCTGAACGTTCCAAAACGCTCATGGCGATCCAATCCTTGTCTCCACCGAGTGGGAGAATCTTGTGATCTCGCTCCTTCCATGGCTGTCGCACACGGTGCCCGTGTTTACTTCCTGACCAACGGTCCTGTAAGATTAATTAAAAGCCGTGTCAGGTGCGCCTAAGGTCACTGTCGAGTTGTTGCCTTGTCAAAAATTGCAGGCCGGGGGCGTCTGGCTTATCCATGAATTCCGACAAAGCGAGCGTTGAGCCCGTTCAGTCGAGAGTGCGTTACCGTATGGGCTTAAGTTCGTCATATCGGATGCTGGTCATCGCTGTCCTCAGCTGTGGGCCGTCTTGTCATGCAATGGCTCAAAGGAGTCACTGATCCTATCAGCCCTTTTATTTACATACCTACAAGTTCCGCATTCTATTGAAGCGTGCTCATTTCCAGTGCTCAAGCTTGCTGCCTTGACCCCGACCCACCACACAGTCGTCGTTCTCGCGTGAGCTCAATTAACTGGACGAGGTGCCATCTTGAATTCATCTCTTGATTGCTTCTTAATGTCAGTAGGTGGACGGCCCACATGGAGGCTCCAATGAAGCCATTTTGCGTACTGGCGGTCGCAATTTCTCTCCTCTATTTCAGCTGAATTTCTATCCAAGGCATGTACAGGTTAACTTTGTTGTTTCGGCGGGGTTGTAAGACTTGCAGTCACATTATCTCCTATGTCCCAATCACAATCCATACATTCCCAAAGACCACGTGGTTGTGATCGGAAATGATGGTGACAGCGCCCGTGTGCCTGGCGGCGTGTATCAACACGTCTTTG
This sequence comes from Fistulinella prunicolor, assembly GCA_038089875.1. NCBI lineage: Eukaryota > Fungi > Basidiomycota > Agaricomycetes > Boletales > Boletaceae > Fistulinella > Fistulinella prunicolor. The sequence continues at coordinate 9,163 of JBBPLP010000936.1, forward strand.
CAAATGCAGGTGCCTGCCCAGATATTGGCTCACCTTTTTTTCGGATTCTGATGGGCTGTTGATGTACTAGATACGTGCTCCCCGCGATAGCTCACGAGTCGCCTCTTCATTGAAAGTTCACTATAGAGGTGCGTCGTTTTCCACTTATCTAATTCTCACAAGAGTTTCAGCATCCTCCTAGTTCAACAAACCGACGTGAAGGGACGTGATGACGAATGTGAAAGTGGGAGCTTTACCCAGGCAATGTGGAGTAGTGTGGCTTGTATGGACCATGGTCCGTTCGTCCCTAGAAGGGAACTATCCTGTCACTGGCAGTAGCCACCACGATATCTACAAACTAGATTGGTAATCTCGCTCAGAGTGAGAAGAGCTGTATTACCACCGCTTATCGGGTGGACGGTAACTTAAACGAGTCACCGTGAGCCACCGTAGGTCCATGGGTTTCAATCAAGGCAATCCAAAGCTATCTATCCATCTCACAGTGGAGACCGTGTTGGAGGTTTAATCACCTACCTCGAGAACCAACTCTCTGCATTGAAGGCCTTTGTCTGGAACTCAGACTGTGGTTGAAGAAAGTTGACCACAAGAAGCTAAAGGTCATACAATTGTCTAGATCAACAAGGATGTGGACGGTGGTTTTCAGAATGTTCATTAATGTTCTATCTTGATCCTCGCCAACAACGATTTAACGGCATGACAAATGAGGTTTGGAATAGCGAACATCTTCAGTGTTCTGTCGGCCTTCCCCCCGAAAGAATGCCATCAGTGTGGATTGCTGATGTCGCTTTGAGGTGACGGTGCGGTAAGTAATTTTATTAACCATGGCGTTCTAGTCGGTGACACGCCCCTATAAATTCATAGTGCACTGCAAGTCTGTCGCACACGGTATCTTAACTCATGCTACGTCGGAAAGCCAGACACTCATCTATACTTATTCGCCGTGAGAGTGCTCATCCACGCGCAAGGTGACTCCAAACTTGTATCCGTCGAGTCAATAATTGAGATGGTGGAGAAGGCGGCGGACAAAATCCTCGATCTTCAGTAAGTGTAGTAGTAGCACAGTAAGATGAAGAGCCAGTGTTTGATAGTAGGGGCTGTCACATTTATGGTGGTCCGGGAAATCTACGTGGCTGTGCTGTACACGGCGAGCTCCTGTGCCGAGTCATCGACAACCGTTCGGAACGGGAATATTACCGCCACGCCGATGGCGGAGTTTCGACCGGAACTAAACCGTGGGCCTCGTCTCACAGAAGCATGATCTGCTGACTCCCCTGATGCAGATACGAAGAATTTCGAGCTTCAACATGACGTCAACGTTTATTCAATTTCAATCTTGTGGTCGTCTACGGGCTACTTAGTGATTCACGGGGTCTGACTATCCTGAGGTCAGGGTTTTGTCGCTCCCGACCTCTTCAAAGGCACCCTTCAGGAACCTTCTCATGGACCTGTATGCTCGCCGTATTCATCAACTCAACGATTTCTCGGCTGACTTTCCTGTGCAACAGACGAATGGTGTCTTTCGCATCTCGTTTTCACGCTGGCCGTAACTTACCAAGCATCCTAATCCTTCCGGTTTACTCGCATCCAACGCACCGTAATGTTTACAATCCGTTGTACCCGGGTTTCCGTCCATGAGGGTTTACCTACCCAAGATCTTGCGAATGTCTTCACCGTTGTATCCGGTTCGTATTCATCCGAAA
>JBBPLP010000937.1:0-10830 GCA_038089875.1 Fistulinella prunicolor
CGATGGCATCATCGTCTTCCTGTGTGTAGTAGCGAAGATGTTCGAACCCGCCGTCGAAAACGTATGTCAGCATGGGACAGCGGTCGACGATGGAGTATCGTCTGGAGATGTCAAACATGTACGCCTGCGTGTAGGACTTGGCAATTGCCCTTTCAATGTCCTCTGTCATGATGTATGTGATCGAGCGCAAAGCAAGATCCCTGTGTATAGCATGCGCATCGAAAAAGTACCTCGACAATTCCTCATCTTCCGGGGGCGGTTGGGTGAGGAATGTCTAAAGGGATATGCATTGAGATTAGATCGCTCCGCGTGAAGTTCGACCTATGCTCTTACCCGCACAGTCGAATGTCCGAGGCCTAGCCTGGCTATACGGTTATCGATCTTGACGAGGTTTCCACAGATCATCAACATATCCTCTGGGGCCACGACCGTAAAGTCGTCGTTCAGACGGAGCGGAGGTGTGTGCCCTAGCTCAATCTGAACAGCCTCGATGATCTGAGACAGAGACAATGGACGGAGTGCACCGCCTAACCATCGTACTGCCATCGAGACAATCAGCTGGACGTCTTCACTCCTGTCATTAACACTGTGGAGCAGATTATAGTGGACAGTTTCGAGATCCTTCGGGGTTTCGCGAATCATGATGTTGACCTGCGCTACAGACCGACAGACTTCCAGAGAATCAACGACACATTGCGCATGCCAGAAGCTACATTAGCCTTGTGAGTATCCCAAGTACTTTTTCGTAAGGGAAACAATACTCACGATCCCTCGGCGCGTTGGGTGACGACATCCAGAATTTCGATCTTTTTGTGTTCCGGAATTGCTTGGAGTCTGAAATGATCCATCATTCGTTTCATCAACCACTCACGCATGTCCGCACTCGTATACCCTATATAATCCTCCAGGTCGATGGTAGGTCGGCCTTTATATTCAGCAAGAATATCTGGATCTGGCCTGCTGGTGACTAAAACTCGAACATTTGCCTCCTGCATGGCCCTCTCGAGAAAAGCCATTACCGCTGAAACGTCATCACATTCGTTGAGACCATCAACAAATATGGTCTTCTTCTTGTGGGATCGCATAGCACGTAAAACGAGGTCTTGGAAGGCATCTATACCACTTGGCGGGGGAAGACCATCCAGGTGTTGTTGCACAAGATCAGGAAAGGTCACTGAGAGATCTGGCTCCGGAACCTGTAGGAACTGAACGAGAAGGGACTTGAGGAAAGTGGAGGTCTTCAAACTACGAGCGTCGCGAAAATCGAAGAAGTAGAATGCGGGAAAGAAATCTGGGAGAACGTATGGCGGTTCATCATAATCCCGTTTATACCCATCCCGTTCTTCCTGTTCCTCGATCTTCTCCCATAGTTCCTTGAATATCCGATCGACAATCGTGGCACTTCCAAACGTCAGATCGGTCACTGGGAACATTTCAATGAACCTACAGAATGACAGACTTTCCAGAGGCGGCTGTGTCATAGTGAGAAATTGGATCGTATATAGGGAAGAAAGACAACATACGTTTACCACGAATCCAAAGGAACCCTTCTGTGGCCGACCACCACTCATAATAGCGCTTGCAAATGTCTGGGTTGAAAATCCATTTGCACGTTCCTTCATGTCCTTCCCGCGACATGAATTCTTGCCTATCGGTTGTATCGATGTAGCCTAGCCATTCGATAACATCCAGCGCCAATTGAACTATAGCCACAGGTTCATGAGAACAGCACTACAGGCAACGACGAGACCAACTTTTGGGCTCTAACTTCCTGTTCCTGAAATATGATACATGTGATAGAGTTCGGAATACAACGCGAGAGAAACATACGATCTGTAAAAGTCGTCGTATAGAGCGTCTGCGGTTGCTTGCTTGTACTCGTCAATGAGGCGAAGCTCCTCGTTCAACACTTCCAACGAAAGTGGGAAAGGTCCCCTCCTGTTAGTGGGCGTCGCAATTTTTTGATGATTATCGATCGCTGTCGACATGATTTTGTGTGCATTCGCCATGCGTGAAGCAAACAGGGCAAGGGGACCATCCGGGACCCATAGGCCCTCAATCTTCTTGCGACGCTCAAGGTAACCCTCCGCTTTGCGTTCGTCGCTGGTGTCGAGAAGGATCTTGGTACTGTTTGCAGCACCACCCACGGTGATGTATTCATCGATTAGCCGTCTTCGAGGACCCTCTGACTCTTTGTCTGAGGCTAGGAATTGATAGAAGCAGATAATGGTTCTCGACAGCAATGACGAAAACTCATCGATCTTTGCTCGAACGTCGAACTCGGGTGAAGGAGGGGTTAGATGGGGTTCCGAGTCCATGTTGTGCTACTAGTCGCCTCGGAGGTATAAGGACTCGGGCCTGGAAGATGTGGAGGCAGCCGTGCGAGCTGCCCACAGCAACTAAGTTAGCCTGCCACAAGTAGAATGGGCGCTTGCATATGCAACGCGCTCCTTTCATCCTGTGTGGACGCGATGTTGGCACTCGTGCGACAAGCTCAGCCTTTTAGGTTTATGGCAGAAGAACATGAAGTTCATGAAGCCAGCACGATTAAAGCGGTCGGTGTGGATTCGTTCAACTTTCAAGTTGTGTATCAGGTCGTAAATAAAGGCTCTGGCAGTTGAAACGCTGGGTTTGAATCATTTCCTGTCACCACATGGACTATCGTTTCACGACTTCCTCAGCAATATTGAACATTGCATCAGATGACAAACACCACTACCTGAATCCATCATCAATATGGATCATCCACGATGGTCAGTCAAGTTCTCGTTCCTGGTATCGTTGTACTACACTTTGTCATCGATGTCAGTTCTCTCACTGCTTCTCGGTGTTTTGTTAGCTAGACTCCGAACAAACGATCAAAGTTTGCACAGCGCGTCTGATTTTCCGAGTAAAAATGGGATCATGTGGTTTTGTCAAGCCGCATGTCGACGACCATAAGTCCGTAACCACCAAGCGAATCCTGTGCAGTTCGCACTCTCAAGACGCTGTCCTCAGGGCCCGTGTCTGAGACAGGTTATCAGATACATTTACTGCCGACGTACGTACGGCAATTCAGTCATAACATGCAACAGACCGCTTGAGGCTTCACTCCTTGCTGTTACAGCGTCACCCCGGACTCGTTACCCCCCGGGGGACGTCCGATGAAATCGCACTCTCAGCGAAGCAACCGATCTCACCAGGGCCCTCACGACCTTGCACTGCGTGTTTTTCAAATGAAGCGACGTGTCGGCAACTCGGTTGCCCTGCACTGCTCCGCAGCTTTCGCTGATTGATGAAACTGGGGACAGGCGTTCATATGTCCGTCAGCGACATTGAAATTTGAAATGCTGGGAAGTTGGTTGGAAGACTGTACACTGAGGCAGCGCAAGTGACGTGAAGTGGGAGCCCGTTGAACCCCCATGACTTCAAATTTTGCCTTTCTGTCGCAATTTTTTTTGGTTAGCACTCATGGCTAGCACAGGAATAGCCCTCCGATGATCGATCTCTTTATCTTTTATGTAACATTCCCCTCAAATTGAGCTCCCGAATAGCTTAGTATGGTTACAGAGGCAGGTAATGACGTTAAAATTTAACTTTTTAATGACATATATGTCATTTTCTAGAAAAATTGTTTACAGCATGGTTCGCGGTACCTAGTGACGCAGTGTGGTCGATATGTCGACGGGATCAGGGACGTTTCTGAAAGTGACTGAGATGCACTGATTGATCCAAAGTGCATATGTAATAATCCATGAGCACAACGGAACCGTTCCAAAGGGAGAATGGCTCAAGTACTTGCTGTCGAACGATCAGACAGAAAACAGTTTTTTCGTTGCCTGGTATATAGATACATTTTTTGAGCCATTAACTCGAGGTAGAGTAAAGGGGTATCCGGGACGGTAGAAATCATACAGTCATAGGTGAGTAATCTGTAGGGAAATCGAAAAAGGGAGTTAAGGGATACAGATTCCGAAGCCATTGTAGATGTGTTAGTGCAGATGGGAAAGAGATGATGGTGGGAAACGCCTCGAGAGATATGACGGGAATTTGATGGATGAGTCCATTTTAGTAAGATTGAACGGGCCCGGCGCGCCAGCGCGTCACGTTTTAGCGTGCACCGGCACCAAGGTTCATCGCTCCTAGCACGATTTCCCATGCGAGATCGAGGCAATCCCAGAGTTCGGGATCGTGCACGCCGAGAGAGACCGCGTTACGCCAAACAGCGGCGATGTTCTGAGCGACGTTAGTCAGTGCGCCCATTCCGGGTGCGGAAGAGAGGAGATGTGCCGAAAGTGTATGCAGTGCAGGGCCGGAAGAAAGCGTGCCTCTTACGGCCTGAGAGGACGTGAGGGTTGAGAGGAAGGATGAGGGAATGGCAGGCACGAGTGTGGAAAGCAGTTGAGTGGCAGAGTGCGTGTACAAAAATGTGTGCAGTGGTGCGAAAGCGGCGGGTGAAGGTACCGAAAGCGGGAGGACAGGAAGGGTGACGCTGACGGTGGCGTTTGGATGTCCGGAGACAGTAGAAGGGGGTAGACGGGGTAGGGATGCGCACTGGGACGCAAGGACAACCGCATGGGTAGGGACAAGGACTGTAGAAGAGTCCTGGGACGTCGATCGAGAGAGAGCCAAGATATGCGTTGGCAAAGAGGGCACCTGAGATGTTGCACGGAGCGGAATAGTGAGGGACCGCGTCTGTTGCAGCTGCGATCGTGGCATAGAAGATGGCAGATGCGATGGCGAGAGTGCTGATATGCCAGCCATCATCCTACGGAACGGTAAGCATCAAAACCGGTGGGTTGGTACGGGGAACTCACTGGTTGGCTTGAACGCGCAGCCCACGGCGGACATACTCAATGGCAACGCCAGCTAGTTCTGGTGCCACTGCTGCGATGTTCTGAGCAGGTATGTCGGCGTAAGGTGGACGCTGGAGCGTGCGGGGGAGTTGCACGTTGGTGGGGTACGATTGCTGAGCAGAGTACATGGCAGAAGCAGAAGAAGGGTCTTCAGAGTCCCAGATGGCTTTCGTCAGAATGGGGTGGGCAGGGCGGAGCTGGAACATTATGAGGAGTTATTGAAGGAGGAGTATGGGAAATGATCTAATGGAGCAGAAGAAAAAGGTCGCTGAGGTTATTCCGTGCACGTTGAGACAGGCGGTGAAGTTTGGGAGGTTACCTAGGACGGTGAAAGTTCTTATACTCATCAAAGCGCCATTTGTAGCACAAAGATATGTTAAAGACAGGGACCTGCCTTCTTGCGCATTTGGTCAATCGTTTGTTGGTGACAGTTTAGGCAATTCCCGCCTCGCGTCGTTGAGATAAACTCTTGTGTACACATTCACAATCTTAAGTGGTAGCCATCACAACGTTCCTGGACCCTTGTTCTACCTTTAGCTCACCCTACTCGTCTCTCGCGACCATAATATTTTTTTTTCGCGTCTCGTACACAAGGACGTCCAACGAGTACAATGACACAAAGCATGCGGCCCGCTTATTCCTGGCCGTCACTCTATGACTCATACGCGTGCCCGAGGCTTGTCAGAAGTCCCTTCAAAATGGAACGCCTCGTTGATCTGCGCTGCATGTAACCGAGCTCCGGCCAATGCTGACCGGGACCATTGCTATTTATCACTTTTCCCGCGTGTCCTTCTGGGGCTCCATCTTGCGGCGATGGCTGCGTACCCCAATCAGAGCATGTCAGGTCAAGGTTTATAGTAAAACTCGAGTTAAAACGACGTTTGGGCTGCCCTGACTACTTAAACTCGATCCATAAGGAGGCATGTCTCGATTCGATAACGCAACCGATCTGTTGCACCCACAGCAAACTGCTGAACGGTTGCACAGTACGTCCCATTATCATGTCGCACATCAGGCCCGGGATGAGACACTCTCATGCACGTGTCCATTCTCTAGTGCTGTGCCCCACTCCACGCTACTCCAGATTACTCCTCGTGTCCACATATGTCCCTGAGTTTGCGTTGTCACCACCCCTAGAGTTTCCTGCAGGCAGACTTGTGGACGCCACGCTACCAGTCCCGTGGTCGGAAATTGCTTGCATGCCTGGCCACGCGTCGACACGCCCTCCGGATCTTCCCCTCATCGTGTTCCCCGGCAACTTGACATCACGCAATCGCAGTTCCGCCATGGACCAGAGCTGCCACACATCATGGTGATTGTATGGACGGCCGCCGAATTTTTTTTGCCAGGTCTGTATTACTTACCTCATCGCATTTGTATTCAATGCATTGCAGGCATGTTCAACTGTTTCGCGAGATAAGTTGAAAGTTCGTTTTAAGTTCACAATGGCGTCTATTGGCGTCCAATAGACGTAAGTTCCTCTGCCTGCAAGCAAGTGAGGGCTTGTCATTCAGCTCCGTTTTCACCCGATCGTTCGCCTTGCTGCCTTGGCCCTTCTCGGCTCTCCCATTTCACAATCCAGTGTCTGCCATTCACGCGTCGTTTGCCCATACGCTTTTGCGAGGCTCTCGAGGCCAACGATTCAAAAAAACGGACCACTGCCATCTTTAGTAGTGACGTATGAACCCAAATGCGGGAAATCAACTCGGTAAGGGTCTGGTTTTCGAGATTTGAGCACCGTTGTTTGCACTGCGAATAGTGTACCAATGGAGTCTAGCGGCATGCCGTCGCACGTTGCTACCATGATGAATCCGCACAGCCGGCGGGACACAGATGATGATTACGATAACACTAGGAAGTGTCCATACCATAGTAGTCTGGTTCCTTAATTGTAGTGGTTCCGTGAAGTGCCTGGGACAATTCCGCGGGTCCGATAAGATCGAACCAATCCAGGAGGTGCATAGTGGGAATCTTCATGAATAAGTATGTGCGCAGGAGACTCGCACTGAATACGGATCAGTGAGGCCTCTTGTTCCGTGTTATCACGTGAGCATCCTGACCAGCGTTGGAACAATATTACCGCCACCACAAGAGTAAGGACACCTTTGCGACACAATTAAGGTCTGCAAGCCTTCAGTGGCTAGGACCGTTTCCACAGAGTGGTTGAGCAGGGGACCAAGGTGTGGGCCTATGATTGCAGTCTTCAAGAGTCTGAATCGAGAACGGAGTCAATAGAGACTCTCCTGCAACTTTAAAGACAAGAATAAATGATTGATATCGACCACCTTCTCTTCATAGCTTAGCACTACTGTAAGCTTCTTCTCCATTTTCTGGCGGCAGTTGAATTCCAGACCAGCCCTTCCATGGTCCGACGACTGGGTATTTTTATTTGACCCATAGATGATCTAATCAGCTGACGAATACCTCGTCTGCGATTCTCAGAGGTTCCGGGCCCCGCCTTCCTCATGCCCCTACTCCATTCAGGGACCCGACGAACCGTTGGAGATAAAATAATGAGGATGGTAGCAGAGTTGATAAAGTCATGCGTACCTTATGGCATGACGCGTGACGTTTGTGATGTAACTGTGCATGTGACATGACACGTCTCGCGAGTCGCTGGAGGTATTCAACAAGATGATGAAAATGACCCGCCGCATCAAATTTTCAATGAAAGATGGTTTTACATACAGTTCTTGGGACAGTATGCTATGCCAAAACTCATCGCATGACTACACAGTGAAAAAGGAATGCCATATATTCTAGAAGAAATGTGCCTGCGTGAGCAATCAAATGAACGCAGATATTTCCCTCCAGACCCAGGCAATAAGTACTTGCAAATTGAAATGATGCCGGTCACCCCAAATCGCTTACTATTCTGTTGTTCTCGAGAACTTACCTTGCATTATACTTTATAGGACAGGCGAGGGACAAAGGACTCGGATGTTGCCAGCCCATCTGATTCAACACATACTGTAGACTCGTGAGAAATTAGACCAACATACAACGGATGCCAAGTTGGGCAGGGATACCGTGTGCCAATCGAGAAGAAAGCAACCACAAGCTTATAAGCTATTTTTAAACTTAACCAATGGCGAGGATGGGAGGGGGTTTCCATAATTGATCTGTGTTGGTCGTTGTCCCAGATCACTTTATTGAACTAGTTCCCCTCTTCTCGTCCCCTACCGGCCGACGGTTTACCTGTCAGGCACTGGAAAATCGAAAAGTACGCCATCAACGCACTGAACGACGACTGGACACTTTGAAAAGAACTTGAAGACATTGCTTCGCTCGCGGTATGATATTCAATTATATGAACTTTTCGTAAAGCACAATGCAACAAAAGTACCCCAGAAGGTATGGAAGGGCCGATAAGATCAACTCGTTTTCCCCTGTAGAACAAAAAAGTCCCCAAGTTACTCGTAAGTGATCGTAAGTAACAATCCGGTGTCCAAGACAGAGGTTAGAACCTGGGTTTTCAGGACAACGCGGATGAGGGCAGCACCATAGTTCGCAGTCGGGTCGGTAAAGAGAACGAAAAAAATCATGGTGTGTACTGGATTGTGACACCCGTCTTGTCAGTCGAAACAGAGGTCAGGACTGTGTCGTCCTGGTAGATGTCCAGGATGTTGGCACCGGAGGGTTTGTATAGTGTGTTAGTCCCAGCCCCGACGGCTGCGGCATTCGTAAAAGTGACAGTCCCAAAGTCAGCAAAGGGAACCAGAGCACCATTCACTGTGTAGTCTTCCACGATCCACTCCGCGTTCTGGCCACAGAGGGGTGCCGAGGAGCTCAGGTCCTGAAATACTGTCTGGCCATTGGTCAGGTTATCGATCGTTGCGGTGCCAGTCGTCGCATTCCAAGCGTTGACGGTGAGAGTGACAACATCTCCAGCAGAGATTTCGATGTCTGAGTCGAAGGGGTAGAGAGGAGCAGGATACCACTCATACCAAGCTGTTCGAAAATAAAACAATGAGATAAGCACGGATATATGGCTCAACGCCAACTTACCGCTGTATGTAGGTTGATCACCCTGAACGGTGAACGCAATACCAGTCTGTAGAATAGCACTTCGACAAGTATCGCCATCAATGCCAACCCAAACGGCAGCGGAAGTACCGTCCTGACCCGAAGGGACGGGAACGGTAAATGTCCCTGTGACAAAGTTGAAAGTGTTCTTTTAGAACGAGATGGTGAGCCCGAGTACAATCCTAGACTGGGAGGGTGTCACCAACATTACCCTCGGACCAAACAGCACCAGCCCAATTTGAGCTGTATTGTGTGTTAGATACGGTTTGACTGAGACGATCATTGAGGTTGGAACGTCGGCTTTCACTCCAGCGAGCAATGTAGGCAGCTAGCCCGGAAGGAGCAGTGAGAACCGCAGGAGCGAGCAACAGGCCACTCAAAAAGGCGATGTTGATGAGCTGCATGACGAACACGGGGGTTCAACGGCTTGATGTTAAAATGAACATACCCGGAACTCGGCTTTTGTACGCTCGGTTTAGCGCCCAAAGTACGCGGGATGCTGTAAATATACGACGTCTTCAATGAACCACTCCAATCGGTATATATTAGCTAATTTTGAGGTGTCAGGTTCAATATCCAGTTAATGGATGCAACTGGTGGAATGTTGTCACATGTGATAACCCCAAGCTGAGTCCCGCCTTCAGAATCATTTCCATGAGCAAAGATGACCACCGGGTAGTCATCCAACACCAACCTACTGACACGTCGTTACTCTGTGTGATCATGCCATTATTCTCGGTCAAATCACTGCCCTGGTATGTATGTAATTCGGTTGTTACAGTCATTCACTTAAACATCGCTTGTCGAGAACTTACGGAGCTTCAATGAACGTTCAACCTCTGTGGGTACTGAGTAGGCTTCGTCGTAACACGTAACTTGAAAGTCTTGAATGCATATTGCCCATAGGTACTCTATGTTGTCGAGGTATGAGGTTACTAGCTCGGAATCACAAGCACTGATACGTTAGCAAAATATAAGGTTCTATTAACCCACTCTGTGAGAATTGTCATACCCACGTGCCGGCACTGCTGTCAAACGAGCGCCGGTTACGAATGTCAGGCTGTTCCAGACTGTGGCCTGGTAAGGGCCACTGATCTGATGCAATCCGCTGGCAGTGCCCATTTCCCCTCAAAATTCGTTCTGTGCAGCAGCCACCTTGTCAACCGGATGACGTTCAACGGTATCAGCGACCTCATGCCAGTTCAGAATAGGTAAAGTAAACTAGGCCAAAAAGGTTGCAACTGGAGTTACTGCTGAACCAAAAAGTTCATCAGTGGAACGTTTAGCATTGAACGATCACTTGGAAGTTTGCATTCAATCCCCACTCGGCTAGCAACAGGTAGTGGACCATGGTGCATCATGATACTGGTATGGGGTAGAAATTGAGCATTCATACTAACCACTGGCAGAACTTGAATGCACCCATAATCATATAGATAATGGTATCCTATGTAGTGGCATCCGACGACACTGACAGACTGCCAGAATGCTTGATGACGCGGCGGTAGATGCTAACCATTTTGACATTCAATGGAGTGGCCCTATGATCCGATCAGTATTACTACAGAATTCATGATATCAAGAGCTGGTCAGAACTATTATGCGAGGAATCCAATGGATTTGCGAGCACTAGCAGTAGCTCATGAATGCGATGAACGCAGGTATGGGTCCATTGTTTATGTACACGGGAATTTTCGTGAGATCAGGGAAGATACGCAAGGAGTCCCGAGTAGAGATGTAGTTAGACCGTTCCCCAATACACATTACGCAGCCGATCCCCTAAATCATACATATTGGATTGTGACGGACGATCCGTCGGTGGTGACAGAGGTCAAGACTGTGCTATCCTGGTCGATATCCATGATGTCGGCACCAGAAGGGGTATAGATCCCACTGGTTGCGGTGGCTTCGGCATTCGTAAAGGTGACAGTGCCGAAGTCGGCAAATGGAACTAGAGCACCGTTCACCT
>JBBPLP010000938.1:0-10828 GCA_038089875.1 Fistulinella prunicolor
GGGGCAGGTGGTTATGAGTGGATACAATCAGAATGGCAATATGTCTGAGGCTAGGAACATGATAACTGGGGTGCCAAATGAGATGGTGAAGACACTGGCGGGGGAGTGGAGGGTCTTCACCAAGGACAGTCACGATGACTTTTGCAGGGCCCCAGAGGCCAAGTCTAGCTGGAAGGTCACTCCTTTGGATGCTATGATATACTTTGATGAAGACAGGGGCTGCAGGTGGGTGGCTAGGGTGTGGATGAGCTTTCAGAATGATGTATTCATTTCTGAAATTGGGCCAGGATGATTGCTCCTTGTAGTGAAAAGCCTCTGTGACAATATAACATCGCTGAAGATCATACTGACGAAGGAGAGAAAGCCAAGCATCAGGTGTGTGGGGCCGAGAATTGTTAAGCAGAGTTTGCATGGGGACTGACAGGACTTGAACTATAGAAAGAGATATGAGACACCGAGGTTGAACGTTGAATTCCGATATGTGAGCCACTGTGATGGGTTTGGTGGATGTTTCCCGCAGCGTATGATGCTGAGTGACGTCACTGAGCGGGCCGAGTCCAACTCAACATCCCCCAATCTCAATTGCAGATACTCCTTCGTCTTTCTCTCCTTTCGCCATCTGTGACTAGACGATATAATCCATAGATACCATTGCACCAACATGGAGGCAAGAGGAAGCAATCACAGTCCATGGAAAAGGAACAGGACATCAATGCGTATAATGAGGTGATCAGAATTCCCGTCCTATATTGTACGACACGGTCTGCCTTGAAAGAAGAAAAAGAAGGCGCGTTAAACGTGGGCCGTGTCATTGAAGGTGAGCGTGCTTAGCCTAACAGAAATTGGAATAAAAAACATGTACGCGACGTGACGAATAAAGATCGTATCAAACAGACAGCTATGAAGACGCGTAAAGTTTGACGACGCCGTCTGCGCCAGCGCTGGCCATGAACGGCAACGAGGGGTGAAATTCAAGGTCTAACACGCCCTCTCTCGCCTTCTCTCGATGCGTCGTCATTTCCTGCGTACACGTCCGCGAACCGAGCAAGTCCCAGAATCGTAGCGAGCAATCGTGCGACCCCGACACGAGCGAAAAGCCGGCAGCATCGATCGAGAGCGAGGTGACTCCGTCCAGGTGTGCAGGCATCGTGTGGGTACATTGTCCTAGAATTCGTATAAGGTCAGAAGGAAACGAGATACCCGATTGGATCGCACCAGTGATAATATCAAAGATACGAATAAACTTGTCCTCGTGGGCGGTAACGATAAAAGACATTGTCGGATGTGATACGACCCGGTTCACTTGGGTCGCGGGCGTCCCATCTGCATAAAACATTTAGCTTGTCAACCGATTCCGCAGAAGACACAGTAGAATGGATAAACTGACCATACATCACGTCTGTCGCCAGCCGTGAGACTTCTTTACCCGTCTCTATGTCAAATATCTTGACGACCGCATTTTGGTATGCTACAGCCACCTTCTTCAAGTCTGTCTTGATGGCTTCGACGGCCGTAGCGCCAGGCTCCTCTTTTTCGTCCTCACTATCCACGTCTTCCCGCTCCAAACCAGAGTAGCCCCACGATAACCGGAGTGAGCCGGTGCCTGGCCCACTCACGTCCCACACCTTCACAGTTCCTTCAGCCCCACAGCTGACGAGCGTACTTTCGTCCCTAACAAGTGCGAGATCCCAAACGGCATCTGTGTGGCCAACGAGCTCGCCTCGGGATGATGACTCGTCGTATGGTGCATAGGTCGTGTGAGATGGCGATGGAAGGGCCCATACTCGGATACTTGAATCGAGAGATGCACTGTACAACAATTGACGTGTCGGGGAGTGCACGAGACGGGTGATGGCTGCAGTATGACCGCGAAGAGTAAGCTGTGGCTCACTCTCCGTCGTGACACGAGTACTGTAAAAGTATAAATAATAAACAAGCGAAACGAAAGGCTTGACGCACGTAGAGGATGCCAGACCAGCGACGTCCATACGCCATATTTTGACCGTACAATCATCACCACCAGTAGCCAGGCACAATTCGGTGGGGTGGAACGCGAGCGCACGGACCGCGTCGAGATGGCTGAAAACCAAAGGATCAGTCAAAGCTTACAAGAAACAAAACGAAGACGCACTTCCTCAACGTCCGTTTAGCTTTCCAGAGTTTTGTACTTTCGCCATCAGCCTCATCGACAACACCAGCCTCAGTCTCATCACCTTCCTCGACGAGTTCTTCGGGCTCCTCATCATCACTTTCCCTCCACTGTTGGACATGTTGCTCGTACGATGAACGTAGCTTCTCTTTCCATTCTCCCGCATCATCGGGACGGAAAATCATCGTCGTTTGCTTCGGAACGCTGCCCTCTTGACGGATTGCGGGGGTCTGTCCGATGGTATCCTGTTGTTGCTGTTGTTGCGGAGGCTGCGTCTGGGGCTGTGAAGGAGGTTGAGACGGAGAAAGGTTACGTTGCAACTGGTTGTCTTGTAATGGCTGAAGTTGCGCTTGGACCGGAGCTTGCTGCTGTGACGGATACATCCCAGACGGACCAATGGTAGCTTGTTGACTTGCTCGTTCAAGCGGGCTTGAAGAGGGAGGTGCACTTCCGGGGCCGGACATGATACCCATAGGGCCAGAACCATTGTTGTTTCCGAGCATCGGGAACTCAGGCTTTCCTGGTACTCCACCCACGCCTACGTTGCTAGCCCCGGGGCCGGTCGATTCCGGTAGCTGTTTTCTAGGTCGTCCATTGTATATCGTATCAAAAGGAGAGGGTCCTTGGCCTTGGCCCATCCCCTGTCCTTGCCCCACACCACCCATACTTCCGGCCATTCCACTCCCCATTCCGGCTCCACCGGTAGCAGTAGAATTCACAACGTTGCCACCACTTGGGTTCGGGTTGGAGATGAGCGGGCGGTTTGGAAGTGGATTCATAGCTTGCGGTGAGGTTAGGTACGATATTTCTTGGAGACACTGTTTGAGGTAGTCTCGACTCCTTGCACGCGATTTGGGATCACGCCCAGTCGGAGCTTTACCCAAAGCAACACCCGCGGATGAATTGATTGCAGGAGCAGAATGGGCACCCGAGGGGACACGGGGAACAACGCCGTTTTGTGCTTTCTCGGATGGAAGGGGCGAGTCTAAAAGATGAGATACTACATTAATACAGTTCACAAGGAAAGGCCAGAAAAACCACGCACCCTCGCTTCGAGGCGAACTTCCACTGCTCCCATCCTTGTGACTCTGTGCGTCATCCTTCGTGCTTTGCTGGATAGCTGCCAACTTGGACGGGGGTACTGTCGTTGTCGACTGGGGGGCAAGTTGTTTTGAACTGCAAGTGTCATAGAACGCACAAAATGCAACGGGAAAAAATCAACAAGTGGTAAGGCTACGTGGTGTGTGGGTGCTCACCGTTCCATACGGAGTGCGTATTCGAGCATCTTGATACGTCGCATGAGGTCCAATTTGACATTCTCGAATGAACGGCGCTCTCCTTCGAGAAGGGCGATGCGTGCCTACAAAAAGTTGATGAGCATGATACATACGATGGAACAGGGTAATAGAAGGCATTTCAGGTCGAAGGAGAGCAGGGAAGGAAGGGTGGGTGACAGGCAAAGACCAATCGGGGCAGCAACGGAACGGTAGGTGCAGGAAGAAAACTGGACGGTACTGACCCTCATCTCGGCCCTCTCGATTTCCCACTCGTTTCTGTCGCGCTCATACCGACGCCATTCTGTCTGCAAAAAGTGCAGGACGCTCGACAAGGTGAAGTCCTGGCCGTTTTGAGGTGGGGGTGGAGGAATGCCCTGGCCCTGGCCCGGCTGGCCGAGTGGGTTTTGTTGTGGCGGTGGGCCTTGGTTTCCCTGTGGGTTTGGCTGGGGTGGTGGCACCTGGAGCGTGCCCAACATGGGGATTTGGATTGTCTGTGGATGGTGAATGTTGGGCAGGCCTTGTTGGTTTAAAGAGGGAATATTAAGTTGCGTGTGGTAAGCACCGTTGAGTTGATGCTGAAGCAGTTCGCGCTGTTGGGAGGCGGTGAGGGTATTCTGCGAGTGCTGCTGGCGTTGTTGCTGCTGCGTCTGTGCCGGGGACTTGAGGTTCAAGAGAAGTCGCGGTGTGGTGAGCATCGTCCTTGGCGACGAACGGAGCACTTGTTAAATGTTTGCTGTCTACAAACAACCGACGCTGCTCTTCACGATCGTCCGCGTCGAGCTCGCTGTCGACGAGGACGAGGACAACAAAGAAAAAAGACGGTCTAACAAAATCTAGGGACGCCGTACACGACACCCGCGCTTCACAGAATCACACCGGACGCTTTCGTTTGTGACCGAGACTAGTGCAACACGAGGATGGGCACGTTTCTCCCGGTAATGTAGAAATGCAGTCCTCACTCCAACAAGATACAGAAATTATTCCTTTTACCCCCTCGACAGGCGGATTTCTTTCGGAAGTCGTCTGTCGATGGACCGCATGGTGGCATCTTCCGGTAGAGCCAATACGCCATCTTCCCGCCTTCTCGCCACTTCTTCTCCACCTCCGCAAACCCAATCGCCGCCATGAGTGACTGGAGATGCCCGAACGACATGTAACGCGAGTTCTCGACGCATGGCAAGGGAAGCTATTGGCCGATCGAATCAGATAGCACAGAGTGCGGTCGAAAGACCTACGGCAAGGAATAACAGCCCCGACGGACGCAAGAACGTATGAGCCACAGTGAGCATTCGTCCTGCCCAACGTATGAGCGTCTGGTCGCATGCAATCGGAAAACAATACCTCTATCTTTCGGCTCTGGCACAAAGTTCACCACCAGACTAAGACTAATGAGGTCCCATCTCTCGGCGTGCTCGTCCGCGTCCATGGTCAGGAAATCTTGCTCAATGATGGATGGATGTCTGCTCCGAAGGTCGATAGGTGTCGTCGTTATCCACGACGAACACGACGCGTAGTTATCTGGCTTCAGCGCGCCGACTTCCAATAAACTAGAGATCCAATAACAAGGAAGTCCAGTTGCACCGAAAGGCGGTCTGCGTACCTTAGAGACTCTTTTCCATCTCTCTTGGACAAGCCCATCTCGATGAGCCACTTGATGAGGACCTTTTCGCTTCCACCTCCGCGATCCGTGCCTTGTCCGATGCTCGACATTCGTTGATACGCTGCCAGTCCTCCTAGCTGTTCTATTTCTTGTTCCACATCCTGTAGCTCTTTTGCATTGGAAGCACTAGATGCATTCTTTTGAAGCTGCCGCTGCTTCTTGAGTAGAACGTGGAAGCGCCTGATCAACGTCCTCGTCGTGTGGGGATTGCTGCTGCTACTGTGCGCGGCGGATGGCTGGTGTTTTTCTGTCCGGGTGATGGGCGTTTTCTTCTTGCGGGTGTTGTTACGCATCAAAGCCTAGAGGGTCTGACTCTAAACATTAGACTAATGTTTTGACACCAATGTTCACTGCAACCAACATGGTCAGTCAGCAGTTCCTACACGCACTCCAGAGAAAGTGG
Organism: Fistulinella prunicolor; assembly: GCA_038089875.1. Lineage (NCBI taxonomy): Eukaryota > Fungi > Basidiomycota > Agaricomycetes > Boletales > Boletaceae > Fistulinella > Fistulinella prunicolor. The sequence goes on from JBBPLP010000938.1 coordinate 5,490, forward strand.
CTCGATACCAATCGCATATTTCTTTCTGTCATCTCTTGGTCAACTCACATAATGGCAGACAGAACGATTGTTTGGCCCGTCAGATCTACGGGAGACCACAACCACTCCCCGAGCACACTTCTCTTTACGCGCCCAACGCTGTGGTCGACCTGAGACAAGACATAGCCCATCATCACAATGTGCATGGGTACGTTGTGTCTTTGTTACCCGCATTGTCGGAGCACCGCTCGAACGATTATGCGGTTCTTGCCCTCGGGAACGGGCAAAGGGAACCTCATGCAGATCCCCTTGCTGCCCAATTATTTATTTCTCAGAACGCCGACATCACTGCGCATCCGCATACACGCGTCGAGATGGCAACACTCTCCATCACAAGTAGGTGGTACTTTGGCGACCATCGTGTGAGAAGCTGAGCACGCTCGATCGATGGTCGCTTGAAGCTATATTTCATGCCAACCTGTTGGGTCGCCGGGTGCGACGCCAGAGTTCCGAGGACCTCAACGAGAATCGATCATTGCTACGTATTGCCGCATTTCAATCATCATCATGCCTGATTTCGGGGCGAAAGAGACCGGTGAGAGAGGTCCGTATGCTACTGAAATGGCCGACTTGAACGCAAGTCAGAGGTACCTGAACGATATGGTCACTCATTGATCAGGATGGCCCTTCGAGGTGCCTGTATGTCTATATTCTCACTTTCAAATCGGTAAAGTGGGTGACATGACATCCGGTGGGTAACAGGCTGGCTTCAGCGCGAGGTACAAGTCACCGCGCCCATGTGTACCTTGATAATGGTTACTTCCGTTGACAACAAAGTTTGATTGATCGTGAAGTTGATTGTTGACATGAGCGCGGCTCGGTTGCCACTGCCTCTTTTCATGTGACTCTACCGCGGGTTTCTCCTGCAATCATCACCCTCATATTGGCATGATGTCCTTGTAGGGAAAATCGAAATAATGCAATTGATAAAACGTGACAAAATACAACCACCTGACCAACGAAAGTAAGTTGCAAAGAAAGTAAACCGCGCCTATTAGCGCTTTGCGGAATTACACCGCTCAAGTCACAACGACAAATGTTCATAAAACGAAGAGACCAGAACAAGGTCCGAGTTATTTCTTCATACAAAGCCTGATCCACCCCTCTTGGCATCGATTCTCTCGAACCGTTCTTCTTCTTGTCGCGTCTTAATGATACACATGGTTGACAGGAAGAGACCGATGACGATACACATAAATCCATACACAGTACTAAAATCGGCTGAGAAAACGCCCTCGGCAAGTTAAGGGGTGCTTACCTGAAGACATGGTTTAATTGCGTGTCTGCGAATTTGGTGATCGGGGATACACAGGTGGTGTTCACTGCCACAGCCGCAGCTGCACTTGAACAGACAGTGCCACCAATGGCGACTTCATCGGAGGCGGTGAAGTAGCCGCAGCAATTGAACTGTGCGATGCGCAAGGTACCATATGAGAATTCATCCGTCAAACGTTTTATCACCGCATCTACGCACCACGTCCTGGATGGCAATCTTGGTAGCGTCGCTCTGTGCTCCAAACAGCTGGTGATAGTGTTCGCGCTCGTGGAGTGTGGAGAACCAGATGGGCGTGGCATACACGATGATCGCCATGCCATTAATGAGGAGCAGCCAGTTGAGTATGGCAAGCGATTTCGTACTCCGGAAGGCCATAAGAGCGAGGGAACTGACGAAAGTGGACAAGAATATTATCCCCAATACAGTTCCACCTGCGACAACAGATGAGCTATGCTAAGAGTTCTGAACGAAAGACCTTACCAGTGTAGTCAAAGGTGCTAAACGTGAAGTTCAAGAGCAGGTTGGGCTGGCGCCATACGAACGAGAGAATGAGCGTCACAAGCCCTGCAGCAAGGAGGCAGATGTCGAAGAAAACCCAGGTAAGCATGAGACGTTGGGAAACCATCTTGACGGAGCGAACGAGTAAGGAGGTCGAAAGATAGGTTTTAAGAAATTGGCTGTGTCGGTTGCTTCAAGACGATGCCCTTCCGGAGAGCGTATAAACTAGGCCGGCTAAGAGTTCGAAGTAAAACAAAGGACGATCAACGTCAAATGGGCTGGCCTGCAGCGAGGAAAAGAGTGAGGGAGATCGAAGGAAAGGTGGAGGGCAATGAGCAATGATGCTGACAGCTGAGAGCGGTTATATACTCACACTGCAGTCCACTGGCAGTGCTTGCTGTCAGAAATGCGGTTACGTATCTCCTGGAACCTGATGGTTACGATCAGGCCAGATTTAATTTTTAATATGGCGCAAGCCCTGCTTGACACGAGAAAAGGCAGTGGAGGAGGGAGAGAGACGAGGAGAGAGAGAGAGATGCAGGAGGAGCATGATAAATAAGTGAGCGCTGAGAGCAACAATGGACATGTCACCATGACCACTCTCCTCTGCTCATACGCATAGATACCGTATCTCCTTTCAAATCACACACGCACAACGGAGTGAGCAAAAACATATCAATTCTCCCACAAACCAACCCCACTTTTCTCCGTTTTCATTTTAGGTGTCCAGCTCGATCGTTATGTCCACCGACTCGCCAACACAAGGGGGTGGCTCCTTGTTGGTGGCTTGGCAACTCAAGGCTAGACACGTCCTTATCGTCGGTGGTGGCGACGTTGCCTCGGGTCGCATCGAGTCTGTGCTCGTTGCTGATGCGCAAGTTACCATCATCTGTCCCAGCACAGGCTTGCATCCCCTCACGAAAAAATTCATTGACGGCCCCTACCGGATAACGTACCATGACCGGGTCTTCGGCGGCGCCGACGATCTCGTCGGCGTCGATATGGTGCTCTCCGCTATAGATGACGTCGCTCAGTCTCGCGCTATCTGTGCTCTCTGCAGAGAGCACAAAATCCCAGTCAACATCGCAGACATTCCGGAATCCTGCGACTTTTACTTTGGCAGTCAAATTCGTGATGGACCGCTACAAATCATGGTATCTACCAACGGCCAGAGCCCAAAGCTAGCCAACCTCATTAAACAGAAGATCGAGCGTAGTCTCCCGGAACGGGCGGGGAAAGCAATCGAAAATGTGGGTGAATTACGGGCGAGGCTGAAAGGAAGAGCCCCAGGCGTCGGAGGTCAAGTAAGCAAGCGCCGGATGAAGTGGATGGTAAACGTTTGCACTTCTTGGGATATAGAAGAGCTGGCGATGCTAAACGGGGAGATGATGGCGAGGCTACTAGATGACGGCTGGGAGAATAATGCGGTGCCGCGGCCTGAAGCTGTGGGAGGGATCACTAAGCGCGGCAAACATACCAATAGTACCGCATTTTTGCCTGACACGTTTGTTCTCCCATTGCTGGCATTCGCCGCAGGCGCTGCTACGGCTACCATTTTACTGGCGTCCCGTTCCCGGTGATCGCAGGGAACCTTTATTACTTCCTGCCTCATCTCATTTCTGGTGCGTCGTTTGGAGGTTATGAAGGTCCAAGCATGATGACGAAAATCACTTTAGGCAAGGCTTCATCTTGCCAGTCCGGCGCGCGATGTTGTACCTATAAATGTTGTGATGTGACTTCGAGGTCGGCTTCTATGGCTATGGAGTAAACCGAAATAAACGCTCCAGTTTTTATTTTGAATTGTAAATGACTGGCTCGTGTATTTTTATCGTAAACGCCAAATGAATGGGGACTTGAAATTTTCAGTCTGGTTATGAGTCTCCTAATAATGAACCTAAAGCACTTTACAACAGGGAGAATTTTGGCTTTGTCCTCGAACTCACAAGAATATTCTCGGCTCCCAAATACTTCATTGCAGAGCTGAGATCTTAGCTCGACAATTTCTTCCGATGTTGTCGCGAGGATCTTGTGGCCTGGATCTCAACATTTGCCGTGTCAAGTCACCAATACAGCCGAAAATTAATGATCGCGAGCGCTGTTCCGGGGAATCGCCAATAGTGTGACGTGCGTTCCTGCCTGTTCACAGCTTTTTTTGTCCCAGGCGAAGAAGTATGGTGTCAAGTCAGTCACTAGAGCAGGGACTCAATTTGAACCACGACCATACGACGTCACACAGTCATCTTCGACAAATTTGAGCATGACAGATTCTGCTCAAGATCAGCGCTCTTCAACTTAAATTTAGGCTGGCTCCCCACTGCCTCCTCTTCTCGTAAAACTGTCGGTGCGTTCAAGTTCCTGCATCGCATACATTTCTGCCGTAAGGATTCCCTCCTGGTGGCATTGGCAATCCTGTAATATGCTAATGAGCGCGATGACACTGATCAATGTATTCACAAGCTCATATCGGCCATCTTTGAACCCCAATAGACCCGGAAAGTGACATCGGGAGTTTTTGGGAACACAACCCTTGGATGTCTGTCCTTGGCCGGCGGGGTAGTCTTCGGCGCTCATTTAACCTGATTCAGTAGACAACACCATCGACAAACTTTATACATACTCGTCATAAAGGCCTCATCATGTGGTTCGTTAATGTGGCCGCATTGTGTTTCAGACTGCATCTATGGGAGAAGAAAAGAGAACGAGCCCGCTTGAGGCAGACTTCGTCCCGTCGTCGGCAATCTCCGGGGCCCATGTTATCAAATTAATATCTTCAGTATGACAGTACGTTGTCTAGGTCCCATGTATTGAAAATGTGGCTCGTTTGGCAGTTTGAACACTTGCAAGAGCCATCATTGCTTTGGTTTTCTGAGAAAACGGTGGGCATACTATATTGGTGATCGTTGGTCCAAGTAGGACTCAAGAACGGAGTCCCATGCAGTGCCTGCCATAAGCTCCGAAGCTGTGCATGTAGATTCTTGACCTAATGCAAACATCCAAGAAATATGTAGTACGCACAATAAGGTGCTGTGGTTGCAACCGTGTAGTAGTTTGAAGCAATTCTCCCGTGAGCGCCGCCTAAATAGCAAGTGAGGTTTGTTAGTAAATGTGACCATTTCCTGGCAAGTCCAGCCTGTACCCGTGATTCTTGCCCGATACCCACGACCGTAGATCTATAAGTAGAGCGACCTCTTTACCCCAGGCCATCCGTGCTTTGGATCCCATCCATGTCGCGATTGTCCATTGTCCATTGGAACGACGTGTACCGCGTCACGCCCCAGAAGATCTTCCCAAATGGTGATACGATCGATGTCACCCAGTTCGCTGCCCTCTTGGACGCTATTCGAGGCAGTTGGAATATCAGATCGGATGGAGCGCGCGATGGGCTTTCACTATTCTCTGGCGATCTGTTTTCCCCATCGGTCGAAAGTACGGTGACCCGAGGGAGCCACATGGTGAGACGAGGCTTTTTGTGTGTAAGATTTCAACATCAGACTGATGGGCCTATGTGTAGGTCCCAGTGATCAAC
>JBBPLP010000939.1:0-10808 GCA_038089875.1 Fistulinella prunicolor
AAGGAGGAGTACACTTTATCTCTGAACTCTTCGTTGGCATCGGAGGGATAACCCACAAAGTCCGATTCTACGTCATGGACTGCGGACGTCAAAACATCATCCTCGGGGCACCCTGGCTCCAAGCTGTCAACCCCTCGATCAATTGGAAGGACCAGACCATCTCCCTCCAAGAATCTACCGATCAATCCTGTGAGCTCTATGAAACCTATGCCGCCAACATAGAAAAGAATGAGAAGCACTTCCCAAAGTACTCCCCCACTCCACGATGCCCCAAACATATCAATGTAGATGCCATCACCGACGCTCATCTCTTCGACTACCTAGACGAAGATTCCGAGCAGCAGTTCCTTGTCCGCGCCAAGGAGAACCACGCACTCAACCGCATCATGCGCTGTGGAACTCGTTTCATCCCTGTCTCCGACCCTCGCATCGCCGCTCTCACCAACTCTACCGCCCTCGCTATGGCCGCCGAAAAAGCCAAACCCAAGAAAACCCTTCCCCCAGAATACGCCGACTTCGCCGAAATCTTCTCAAAAGAAGCCACTGATCATGTCCCTCCCTCGCGACCTTACGATCACGAGATCAACCTTGACGACTCCTTCTCGCCCAAAGTGGGCAAACTCTACTCCCTTTCCCCTGATGAGAAAAAGGCCACGGAAGCCTTTATCGATGAAAACCTTGCCTCAGGAAAGATTTGCCCCTCAAATTCCCCACAGGCCTCTCCATTCTTCTTTGTACATAAGAAGGATGGAGGACTCCGTCCCTGCCAGGACTATCGATACCTCAACGAACACACCATCCGTGACGCCTACCCACTCCCCCTCATCTCTGACCTCCTCGACAAACTTGGCGACGCCAAGGTCTTCACCAAATTCGACGTTCGTTGGGGGTACAACAACGTCCACATCAAAGACGGTCATCAATGGAAGGCCGCATTCATTACCCACAAGGGGCTCTACGAGCCAACAGTCATGTTCTTCGGACTCACCAACTCACCCGCCACATTCCAATGCTTCATGAGCGACTCCTTCCGAGACATGATCACTGAAGGATGGCTTGTCATCTACATGGACGACCTCCTTATCTTCTCTCCTGATGAAGCAACACACACCGAACGCACCTGTCGCGTTTTAGAATGCATGAAGGAACTCGACCTTCACCTCAAGCTCGAGAAATGTACCTTCGCCGCCCCCGAGGTTGACTACCTCGGAATGATCGTCAAACCTGGCCAACTCGCCATGGACCCCGTCAAGCTTAACGGCATTGCTTCCTGGCCCCTTCCTGAAAAGCTCAAGAACGTACGCTCCTTCCTCGGCTTCGCCAACTTTTATTGACGATTCATTCCCAACTACTCCACCATTGCCCACCCCCTCATTGACCTCACCAAGAAAACCTCCCCGTGGGAGTGGTCCCCTGCATGCCAACAATCCTTCGACCAACTCAAGGCCCTCTTCCTGGCCAAACCTATCCTTCACATCCCCGATCACACCGCCCCGTTCGCCATCACCACCGATGCCTCGAAGTACGCTTCCGGGGCAATCCTCCTCCAAACAGACGCCAATGGTGATTGGCACCCCTGCTCCTACCTCTCACAGTCCTTCTCTCTGGCGGAACGTAACTACGATATTTACGACCGCGAACTCCTTGCGGTCATCCGCGCTCTCAAAGCCTGGCGCCATTACCTTCACAGCACAGCGCACCCGGTCCAGGTCTTCACCGACCACAAGAATCTGACCTTCTTCCGCTCCACCCAAACCTTGAACCGCCGACAGGCCCGTTGGCTCCTCAATCTTGCAGACTTTGATCTCAAGATGATCTACGTTCCCGGCAAACTCCTTGCCGGCCCGGACGCTCTTTTGCGACATCCAGATCTCCTTCCCCGGATGCCTCTGACAATGAAGGAGTGACCCTCCTCCCTCCCTCTATGTTTGTCAACATCGTCGATGGCACTCTCGCCAACCTCATCTCCACCCACTCAAAGGAGGACCCTTTTGTCCTCAAAGCCATCAACGCCATGGGCTCAGACGCCCCCGCCTTCCTCTGCTCCCGCACCTCCGATTGGAACTACATGGATGGAGTTCTCACGTTCCAAAACCGGGTCTACGTCCCTCCCAATTCCGACCTCCGTCACTCCATCGTTGCCTGCTGCCACGATCACGAGACAGCTGGTCACCCTGTCTATCTAAAAACTCGACAACTCGTCGCTGCAGAATTTTGGTGGCCTGGCCTCGCCCAATTCATCCGCTCCTATGTCCTTGGCTGCGCTACGTGCCAGCAAAACAAGTCCAACACTCACCCGACGGTGCCCCCGCTCACTCCTATTCGCTCCTCTTGCATCCGCCTGTTCCAGCAGGTCTCTTGTGACCTGATCACCGATCACCCTCTCTCCGACGGCTTCGATTCTCTCCTGGTCGTGGTCCACCATGGGCTTACTAAGGGGGTGATTCTCTGCCCCACCAAGAAAACCATCACCGCCGAGGGTATTGCCACCCTCTTTTTCCTCAAAGTATTCACCCAATTCGGCCTCTACGATAAGATCATTTCTGATTGAGGTCCCCAATTCGCATCCGCCTTCACCAAGGAGCTCGGCAAACTCCTTAACTACTCCCTCACCCTCTCCACTGTGTACCACCCGCAAACAGATGGAGAAACCAAACACGTCAACCAAGAGGTTGAAACCTATCTCCGCATCTTCTGCGGAAACCACCCGTCCTCATGGTCGGAACTCATCCCACATGTGGAGTTCGCCCACAACCATCGCCCTCATTCCGTCACCGGGCAATCACCATTCTTCCTTATGTTGGGGTACGAACCCCAAGCCCTTCCATCGGTCATCCCCGACATGTCCATTCCCGCGTTAGAAACCCGTATGAAAACCCTCACCGCCCCCCGCAACGAGGCCCTCGCGGCCCATGAACTTGCACGCCAAGCCATGGCATCCCACAACCACCGCTCATTCACCCCTTTCGCCAAGGGAGACAAGGTCTGGCTCGAAGCTTGGAACTTGAAACGCCTCATGGCCAATCCCAAGTTCGCTCCAAAACGGGAAGGACCCTTCGTTATCTCAGACGTCCTATCCCCAATCATGTACCGCCTTCGCCTACCAAACACGTGGAAAATCCACCCCGTGTTCCATGCCTCTCTCCTATCGCCCTATCGCGAAAATCCCATTCACGGTCCGAACTTCCCCCAACCGGCACCTGACCTTATTGCAGGAGAAGAGGAATACGAAATTGAGAAGATCATACGACATCGCGGAAGCCCGTCTTCCCGTTCCTTCTTGATCCGATGGAAAGGATACTCGGCAGAAGAAGACTCCTGGGAACCGGAGCGGAACTGTTATGCTTGCTATGTAGCTAGCATAGAGACCAGAGAGTGCTCAAGGTCGTCGAAGATTCAAAGATGTCGTGGTGTCGCCACACAACTGACTAGCCCCTGAAGAGGACGGCTAGGTTCGAGGGTACGGCTAGTTGGGCTAGCTGTTCAAGGATTACGACGATGGAGTTCGTCGTTTGGAGATGTTTATCTCAGAGCGTCAACTCAAGAGTATGATGAGGACTCAAAGATACGAGGACCAGAGGGGACGATGTATGAGCTAGATTCTGGTAGGTCTAACTTAGGGTACATCGAGGGTATCGAGGGGTTTATATATACGAAGAGCCAAGGTTCAGGGCAGGCATGGTAAGTATAAAAAGGGAAGTGATGACGAATGAAGTGAGTCATCAAAAGAATGCGAAGGAATCGCGAAGAACGATGACTCATTGGAAGTGTAAGCAGAAATGAGTAAGCGATGACGTGTACCCTTGGTAATACAACTGCGCATGAGTAAGCGCTAAATAAGCAGGAATATGTAAGCGGGAATAAAGCAAGGAAAAGGAGTGGCCTAAGCGGGGCTCGAACAGCGAAGGCTACGAGTATCAGGGAAAAGAAATAGGAACATAGAGAGGAAACGTAACAGGAACTTGAAACATTCGAAGTATAAGAAGCGTCACCCCTCTGCCTTCCCTTCTCTAACCCGCTCCACCACCATCGCCAACATCCACATGTCTATCGGTCCCACCTCTCCTCTCGCCACCGCCCCCGTTGTCACCGCACCCCTCACTGCTCCTCCTACCCCGTTGTCCATCTCCGATCCATCATCGCTTCCACCCTCTACCATCGACATCCCCTCTCCCCCTTTCAGGGACAATGAAGACTCCCGCTCTGACATCCCCTCTCCCCCTTTCAGGGACAATGAAGACTCCCGCTCTGACATCCCCTCTCCCCCTTTCAGGGACAATGAAGACTCCCGCTCTGACATCGCCCACGCTCCCTGGGACACCACTGCCACCTTCGAAGAATTTCTAAACCGGCACGACTATGTCGCCCCCATCACTCCCTCCCACGTCGGAAACATTCCTCTCGTCAACCGACTTTCTTCTCCTCCTCCTGTGCTTGCTGTGGATGTGCCTCCTCTCACCCACTCCTTCATCAACCCAATTACGGAAGAGGAAGCGACCCACCTCCGACGACTGCTAAAACACACTGCCATCCGCCGCACCATCGACGCCCATGTTGATATGAATTCCGCCTACCACCACCTCCTCACCGCGTGGCTCCTCACACAGACAGCCATACAAATCATGTACACCCGCCAGCCTCCCATCCCACTCGCCATCAGCGACTCCACTCTCCACGCGACCATAGAAATCCTCGAGCAACAACTGCTCGAAGCAATGCATCAAGTAAAATTCGACGACTTCGCTGAGGACGTCCAACGATACCACCTGGCAACCACCTCGTCACCATCGGCCTCCTCCTCCCCCCTTGACCCAGAAACCCTTGCCGTCGTTGAACGGGTAGACAACTGGTGGACCGGCTATGAAGGGAACGCTCCACTCCCTATGAACCACCCTCGTTTCGGGGAAGCCTGCTTTACCTGCTCGCAGTTGGGACACGTGCGCATCAATTGTCACTTTTACCACTGCCCCCTCTGTCGCCAACCAGCACCTGGCCATGTTCAATCTCGGTGCCCCCTTCGTACTCGTCCCCAACACGCATGCTCCCCACCGCCTATCATCGTCTCACCGGCCTCCTCACGACGATCAGCCGCCTCATCGTCAACAACCTCATCCACTCCTGCATTGCCCATCCCTGCTCCCTGGCCACAACGTGTGGTAACCACTTCCTTCCGCATGCGCCCTTATGGGGCTCCTCGTCGTGCTCGCCGTCCCCGCTCACCGTCCCCTGGCCCCATTGACCAGGAAGACGTCTGGGATGACTCAGCTTATGCCAACACCACAGGCTCTCCCACCGGGTTTATCGATTTGTAAAGTGTCTACATCATGGACTTGACCCCTAGTACGGAGGTAATGTTACATTTCCTTGCTATGCCCCTATTCTTTTCCTCTAACATTTGTAGCCTTCGCTGTTCGAGCCCCGCTTAGGCCACTCTTTTCCTTGCTTTATTCCTGCTTACATATTCTTGCTTATTTAGCGCTTACCAATGCGCAGCTGTATTATTAAGGGTACGCATCATCGCTTACTCATTTATGCTTACATTTCCAATGAGTCATCGTTCTTCACGATTCTATCACATTCTTTGATGACTAACTTCGTTCGTCATCACTTCCCTTTTTATACTTAATTCGCCTGCCCTGAACTATGGCTCTTCGTATATAAACCCCTCGATACCCTCGATGTACCCTAAGTTAGACCTACCAGAATCTAGCTCATACATCGTCCCCTCTGGTCCTCGTATCTCTGAGTCCTCATCATACTCTTGAGTTGACGCTCTCTGGATAAACTTCTTTGAACGACGAACACCACTGTCGTAATCTTCGAACGGCTTGCCCAACAAGCCGTATCTCTGAACCTAGCTGTCCTCTTCAGGGGCTAGTCAGTCGTGTGGCGACACCACGACATCTTTGAATCTTCGACAACCTTGAGCGCCCTCTGGTCTCTACACTAGCTACGTAGCAAGCGTAACATAGACTGTCTGCTATGCACAGGACTCACCGACTAACCAGTGCGAACACCTATCTATGTACTCTGTACCTTACATGCTACTCACCAGGTATGGGGGCTGGGGGACTTGCGGTAGGTGTGAGTTGGTAGCAGTGGTAATAGAACAAGAAGTGTTATTCAAACTCAGCTCCAAAGCAGAGTTGATATACTAACTACTATACAGTTATTAGTAAGCATTTCACATGTATCACGTGCACTACATATGTCCATATGTTACTACGCTCAGTTCTATCTAAGATCGGCAGTAGCCACATTGACATTTTCTAATGGTACTTGCCAAGTGTGGCTAGCTATAGTCACATTCAACACCTTTTTCTTCATTGCTTCCTTTTTAATGCTTTCCATGCCTGCCGTGAACTATGGCTCTTACATATATAAACCCAAAGATATCCTTGATGTACCCTAAGTTCGACCTACCAGAATCTAACCTCATACATCGCTCTTCTGGCTCAGATCTTCTATAAGTCTTCATTGTACTTCGAGTTAACGCTCCTCTCTACACCTTCAAGGCCATTCTCTGTACCAAGGATCCATTGCATGCTCTCCTTGTCCTAGTTGACCATCACTCACCTTGGCATGTCGTCTACTACACTTCCCTCTTGAAGCTGTCCACCCTTGTGGCCCTCTGGTGTACGCTAGCATTCATGTGAGCATAACACTGGGATAGTGAGGATAGTAATGATAACAACTGGCCTATTGGCCTTGTAGTCCCACTTACTCATGAGGAACATGAGAAGATTATCACTCCCGCAGAGGACTCGTATTATGACCAATTGGATTGATCAATCGAGGAGGACTGTGAGATGGATGGCGTGTCCCAACCATATGTCGATTCCCCTGATTATGTTTCTAATTATTCACCAAGGTCACATATACCCTTTGGAAAAGCAGTGCAGGTATGTAATGTGTTGTGGACTTTTCCCCACTGCTCGGACAATGTAGTAGTTAGCAGTAATGCATATGTAACTACTATACATAAGCAATCAAACACCTCATCATGTTGTTCCTATTTCAATGCTGCTAGCTCAAGTAAGAAACAGTGTGGATGTAAGCACAAACAAATGGAAAACCAGGAAAATCAGTGGAATATTGGACTCAGGAGCATTCTCCCATTTTATGCCAGATAGATCTGACTTTGTCAATTACGTTTCGCTACCGAAAGACAAGTGGATACTAGTAAGTACCATGGCCAGTATGATTTACATCATTGGCACTAGCAAGGTTTTGATTCAATGGCATGATGAGGATCATGGGAAAGACTATATACTCCCACTATATGATGTCAGTCATCTCCCCACCAAATTGGGAGTAAAATTAATTTCCCTTGGCCAGTTAATGGTAGCTGGCACAAAATTTGTGGAGATGCCAGCTGTCTCACTGTTACATATGGTGATGGCAAGCTTTTAGCTCATTTCCTCCCTGGCCGACATGGCTGTAACATGTATATGATTGAAGCGTTACCATTAGATCAGGGGCATTCTGTGAATGTAGGCACCATTACCTACAACATTTTACACTGCTGCTTTGGGCATCTTTTCAAGGATCGCCTATGTCATGCACACAAGCACACACACAGTTTCCCCTCAGAGGTAGAGATATCAACTACAGATACTCTTTGCCTGGGATGTGCTATGGACAAATTGCCTAATAAGTCCTTTGGACCAACCTGGCGACAGTTGGCACTAAAACCTTTCAAGGTAGTCCACTTCGACTTAAAATCTTTCCCCACTTTGTCTTATGCAAAGTATATATAAATATGCGATGGTGTTCATAGATGAATTCACCAGAGGTGTTTGGGTTATTACCCTGCATACAAAAGACACAGCTATTAAAGCTGCCCACCAATTTATCAAAATGGCAGAGGTCCAGTTCAGCGCCAAAGTGAGAGGATGGATGTCCAATGCCAGAGGAGAATTCAAGTCCAAGGCATTCAATGATATGCTCAAGGGGGAGGGCATAAGCATTTTAACTTCAGCCCCCCACACACCCCAACAGAACAGTAGAGCCAAATACATGATACAGACCCTATCAGATGTGTCAGAGAGTCTTAGACATGAAGCATGTCTCCCCGAAAGTTGGTGGAAATTCTTATTTTCTCATGCTGCCCACTTGTATAATTGTTTACCAAAGCAAGGCCTTAATTGGCACACTTCATATGAGCTCCTAAATGGAAAAGCTCCTGATGTGGACCACCTGCCTGTCTTAGGATGTGTTGCCTATGTGCACTTACCACAGGACGTCCAGGCAAATAAATTAGCCCCTAAATCAGAACTTATGGTATACATAGGCATTGCCCCTGAAAATCCCAGGAACTTCTTGTTCATGAGATCCCCCAACAACATACTGTTCACCTCAGCACATGTGTTATTTGACAAAGTGCTATTTCCTAAATGCACAAAAGGAAAGGTGAATATAAGACCTGCACAAGGCAATGACCCTTCACCCTTGATGTTACAGCCTAGTAGTCATCCAAAGCAAAAAACAGTTGAGTTCCCTCCTGCTATAGGCATGGATGATGAAGATGATGATCTTCCCCATCACCCCCCACATCGTATGCCCACTCCACCTCATGTCCCTCCTTGCACACCCTCACCATGCCCTATACCAGAGCTACCTGCTGTGCCTAGACATGAGTGTAGAGCTCCTCTGCCACCTGCAGTCCCTTTCCCCTTGCAATGACCACAGAGACAGTGTCGCATGCTTAACAGACCCAGCAACATCTATGGTGATGACCATCTGGTCTAGCAGAAAAAGATGTCAGATTCAGAATGCAGATGGCGAGACATCAACAGTGCTGGCCCATCTTCTCAGATGCCAGGTCAGTTTAATCCTGGCACACCCGATGAGAGAGTGCCCCCTACATCACCACAACTAGAAAGTGAAGATGACATAGAATGGCTATGCTGTAAAGGAGGAGCTAATCTGACAGCATTTTTGATGTCCAAGGCATTGCTTTAGGTATATAGTGCTTCTGCAGAGCAAAAGCCATACTGTGAATGGACTTATAGGGACATCCAATCACTTCCCATAGCTGCTCAGGAGGGGTGGAAAGTCACTTGTCAACATGAGCTTGATATGCTATGTGTTACGATCAGTGGTACCCCTATCTTTTTCCTTCCCTTTTACCTATGTTAAACCCTACGATAACCTTCACCGTTGAGCCCCGCTTAGGTTCTCTCCCTTCAAACCCCTTTGCCCTTTGGGCTGCTTACTATTTAGCGCTTACTAATGCGCAGTTGTATTACCAAGGCCAACCGGCCGATTACTCATTTACGCTTACTTTTCGCTGACGTCATCATTCTTCACGATTCCATCGCATTCTATCGATGACTCACATTCTTCGTCATCACTTCCCTTTTAGTACTCTTCATGCCTGCCCTGAACTATGGCTCTTACATATAAACCCGTCGGTACCCTCGATGTATCCCTAAGTTAGACCTACCAGAATCTAACCTCATACATCGCTCTTCTGGCCGGACTTCTATAAGTCTCCAGCGTACTTCGAGTCGCTGCTCTCCTCTACGTCCCTAAAGGACCGTTCTCCGTCAAAGCCTTCGAGGCCGTCTACAAAGATCCATCGCGTGCTCTCTTTGTCCTAGTCGCTTGCCGCCTACCATAGCCATCGACTACCACGCTTCCCTCTTGAAGCTGTCCACTTGAGGCCTTCTGGTCCTATGCTAGCATCTGTGCGAGCATAACACTATGAGACTGAAATGTCTACAAGCTGGTTGACAAACTACTTGGCTGCAAGGTTATATACAATTGCTGGGTATTTGATGTCAAACCTGATGGTTGTAAATGGGCCCAATTAGTAGCAAAAGAATTCTCCCAGATCAAGGGAGTAGATTTCGATCAGATCTTCTCTTCAGTGGTTAGGTTTGAGACAGTCCAACTTATGTTGGCACTCGCTGCCCTGGAAAACTGGCATATGGAGGCCATAGATGTTTGATCAGTGTACCTATACAGGAAACTGAAAGAAGAGATATTCATGAAGCAACCCGAAGGCTTCAAAGTCCCTGGGCAAGAGCAGAAAGTCTTACGACCAACTATTGTGTGCCATATATGTATGGCCTTAAGCAGGCTGGACTTGGCTGGTGGGAAGCACTCAACAAGAGCATGAAAGATCTCGGATTCAAACAGCTGAAATCAGATGCCAGTATATTTTTATATAGAAAGAAAGGCACAACAATGGTCATCATGATCATATATGTTGACTATGCCATCTTCTGCAGCCCTGACAAGGCCATTGTTGATGAAGTAAAGGCACTCTTCATGAAAAAGTGGGAATGCAGGTACTTAGGTTCTGCCAAAGAATTCTTGCATATGTATGAGAATCCGCCGTCAAGGTCAAAAGATCTTGATTGACCAATGTACCTATTTGTGTTATGCTCTCAATAAATCAAGGGAGGAGCACTGATGGCGGACCATTCTCAGGCTTAACGATGAGCACTGGCAAGGAGAAGGTAGATGATGAGGAGGGAGGCGGGACCTGACGAGCTCAATACCCTTATGCTATGAGCAAAGAGAGCTAAGAACTGAATGGTCAAGACTGAAGGGAATCCAGCTTGAACAGACAAGTTTATATATTGTTCAGGATGGCACACAGACCATGCTGTGTACTACTATACATGGAAGTATTAAAGAAGAGAAGGAACGGAGATTAAATATAGTGGCTCAAAAAACTGTCTGAATGTTTGGTGGTTTTCCACTAAATGCAATGAAATGCAATAACCCCTAAACCTCACCCTAAACTATTGGTATAGGAAAGAAAGATACTACTCTTGGCTACAGAATCATTCTAT
>JBBPLP010000940.1:0-10803 GCA_038089875.1 Fistulinella prunicolor
TAGGGAAATGAGGTTGGACGGTGAGAAGAAGGGCAGTATTGCAATCAGATGACACCCGGGAGCGAGGGTTATGGAAAATGTACTTGTGAGACACAGGTTGACCTATGAGGCGTTCATTGGGCGAAACATTTGAAATCCACGTTGACTCTGGATAGTGAAGCTGCATGATGTCAGCTTCGCGGGCCATCTTGTTGATCAACGGAGCATCTGCTCTCTTGAGGGTGGTAAAAAGGTGGAACAAGCGTTGTTTTTCTTGCCGGTCTAGAAAACGGCAACACTGGACATGGTAGTCACGGCGGTTCGATAGGCAGTAGGGAGTTTTCACATGAGTGATATGACACCTCTCAGTAATATCACTGCTCCATTGGTATGAAGCACCCATAGCTCGTGTACTCTGCGTGACATGATGGGCCAACTCAAGTTTCGGAATATGGAAGTGATCCAAGGGCCCATTCTTGCCTCGTCGGCCACCTGCTGCGATGATGCTGAATTTGTAGTGGTGAAACTCTCGTAGAGCCTCGGAAAGCGCGTGTAGCATCTCATCATAGTGTACAGCACTCTGTGCAAGGAAGATGAACTCTGTTATTGCACGAATTGCACAAAGGACATCGTCAGGGACTGCTCCTGCTACGACAGCAGGCAATAATTTCTCTATTTCCCGGTGGTTTCAACCTCCAGTTTGTTTGAGGGTGGAGATACTGTCTGGCCAACTCTGTGTCCTGGTTCGCGGCTGGAGGACTGACAATCGTCGATCAAGCTCCTGTCCCCCTATTATGTTAATTACCCAGCGCACGCAATGGTCATAGTAAAACTTATGCCATTGATGGAGCGCATCAGGTGTGAGAAACGACGATGGGCAAGCGTTGCCCCAATCCTCCCAAAATGGATGAACAACGCCATTGAGACCCAACACAAGACAGACTTTATGGAAGGCAGATATATCACAAGGGTTGCAGGAGGCACATGCTGCCATAATAGCATCTAGGGTTTGTTGTCAGCAGTGAAGTGGAGCTGGGGTGTTATTGCCAAACTGTTCTGCAGTGGCAGTGGAAAGCGGTGATTTTTTGGCTGATACGCCAGCGATCAGAAGTTGCTCCGGATAATCGGCAATCCAGGCAACGAGAGGGGTATGGACGACATGCAGATCACCATTGGGATCAGACATAACCTCGCCATTGGTATTTGCCAGCTTCAAGTTCTGCAGCACCAATGATACAGCATGATGATAAACGCGCGCAGATAATACTGCTTGAACTGATGGAGATACGTTATGAAACTTTGGAATAGGAAGATATGCAGCAAGCGCATATGCGTGCGAGGTTGCTTTCATCTGGACACCAGCATGAATGTTGGCAATCGAGAGCAGCAGGGGATGCATTTCCTTGTTACCCGCCCCTAATGTTAGGGGGTCTTATCGGAAGCAGCGATTACGCCAACGAAGTTGTGGCCTGTAGGTAGGTCCATCTATAAGGGTACCAGTCAGATCAACCCGCACAGTGTGAAATAAACATACTTGGATATCCCACGCATGGTCAGCGCTCATGAATTCCCCGTAAACACGTTCTTCACCACCATTTGGCATCTTCTCATATTTGCGATATGGAGCGAACTCCATGCATGGGGCGAACACAGGGTTACTGAAAAGGTGTTTGATGACCTCAAGGCCATCCTGCCAATAAACGATCAACGGCGACTTTGTTTGGTATGGTTCAACCTTGATTTCTTGCCAATGCCAACGTGGGACGTCTGGAAGCAACTCAATCCGAGCACGTAAATCCTTTGCTGTGCGAAATGAGACAGGGTTTTCCTTGTTCTGTTGACTCATTAGTAAATACTCCTATGATCAAAGATGTACATACACGTTGCAAGTGTAAATACGCATCGATCTCTTTTTGGGATAAAGAGCCGCTTGAAAGCCAATTTGCGAGCTCCCACTCACTCTTTGTCACAAAGGGGTAATACACGTTTTCTGAGTCACAAATGTGAGAAAATTCACCCTGGTCCATGCGCTGAAGAAGGTTCAATCCACCTGGGTGACGCAAACCTTGGTTGGGGTGGTAGTGTCGTACACGATTAGGGGTTGCAGTAGCTGGAGTGACATAAGGAAGTTCAGAGGCTAGGGCATGAGCAGATGTTTGATCCTGATCATGTGTCCTGTGAGGGTCCTCAACGTCTAGCTGCGGGTTATATTCGTTCGTGTCATCATCGAATGGGTTTAATGGAACCCATTCGACTGGAATATGTGAATCTAATGAGAACTGGAAAGATTTTAATAGTAAACTTACCATCTCGCGCCGCATCAGTATCATCGTCATATTCGGCTCCTGGGCGGGAGCCCTCCTGCTCAAAATCAGGCAGAGATCGTAAGAGCCATTGACTACATGAACCCTTGAGAGATAAGTGCTGGACAACTGCATCACCATTTGGAAAGTCCTCCCAACAATTGGGGCATTGAAATGAGATCTGGTCCGAAGGAAGTGATATTCGTGAAACTGAAGCCATGACAAGGCAGACTTGAGATTCGAGAAAAGCGGCTTGAGTGGACTTGAGTGGCGTGGTAAGGATATTATGTAAACACATTGTTTAGTCCAATTCCCCTCTTGTCGCTCTTGCCACCCATACTGTCGCTCCACTCTCCACCAATGTCATCAAGCACTTCAGACCAAACACATATCTCTACTCCTATGCTTTCCCCATCTACACTGCCATCTTCTGACCCATGCTCAGCCAGCTCACCTGTACTCTTGTCACCTGGGCCACATGCTGTCAAAGATAGTTGCAGGCCAAATGGAAAGCAAACTTGCTTGGAGTTTTCCCTGCCTTCCAGTGAATATTTGCAATCTGGGCGCCGAGGTAAAAGGGCAAAGAACTTGCTTACCACTGTAAGTACCGTTAACTATTTGATTCTTGTTCTTATGCAGAGCAGAATTGATTAGGCATCAATGGAGAGATGACAAGAGGTTGAAGATCTCTGTTCCCTTCGCATGTTACAGCTTGTTTGTGCAAGTTGTGAAGCCTTTGCCGCCCATGCAAAGTATCGCCTTCTATGAATCCATGAAATTGATGTCATGTGTACCATTGCCTATGAGGAATATGAGGATGCACAGGCAGTGTTGAGGGTTGCTGAACGTCAGGTAGGCGAGGTGCGGCATATACTAGGCAGCAATGAGTCAGCCATTTTCGGAGAGCATAGAAAGTTATCCTCCATCAACCTCGCGCCAGCACCTAGTTGTTCTGATGTTTCTGATGTAGAGACCTCAGACTGTGATTCTAGTGCTTCTCGTCGCCTCAGCCTCCAAATCGACTAGTGTAGCGTTTATCTTGTTGTCTTAGCATGCCGTTCTCTCGTTCTGTTCCACTATGTATTACTTAGTTTATCAGATGACGGCAAAGTTTTTTCACAGTAGACCAACGTGTTGACTGTGTGAAATTTGAATGATTACCCATCATGCACCATCACATTACCACAGCAAGTTTCAGTATGACTCACTGAGTAGTCATCAGTGAGTCAATATGATTTGTTTGATCCCCCTTCTTGCTTGATATGGTCGCCCATGATCCCCCTCTTTGCTCATGGGCTGGGTTGATTATCATCATGGTGCATAACATTGCTGTGCTGTCCTAGGCGCAATCATTCAGTGGCTTCGCAGTGACTCATTCAGTGAGTCAGAAATCCATCTCAGTGATCACCATGGACCCTATTCAGTCAGGGATCAATCTCAGCAATCGCCATGAATCCCGCTGGACCGATGGACCACCCCATCCTACTATGAATATTAATCTCTGTGTCACAAAGATCTGTCTCAGCGATTGCCATGAACCCTCCTCATCTCACGAATGGGATTGATTGGGACATGCAACGTAAGTAAACTGCAATGCCGGCTCACTCCGGGGGTTGCAGAGCCCTCCTCCATCCCTTCTCGCAATTGTACTGATTGGGATATGTGATGTAAGTAAACTGCAACACCAGCTTTGTTCATAGTGACCTATGTATATGAGCAACTAGGTCGAGTCGGCTGAACTCTCAGGACAATTCCCATTCAAATGACTTCCCACTTTCGCCAACCCTGCCGTGGACGGCCGAGAGGTGCTCGGGGCTGTGGTCAAGGTTTCTCTCTTATGCCTTCAAGCGTCCAACCTATGAGCAATACCACACCCATCGCGCCTTTCTGGCCTATCCCATACGATGGACCACCACCCGTTGTGCCATCCTCCACCACATCATTAACTCCAGCTAGTAGTTTAGTGCACGTAGAGAGCCAGCCCAACTTTTGTTCTGACTCACAGGAACCTCAAGGCTATCTCAGTGGCTCCTCCAGTACGTGCACCATCATTGTCTCTGGTTCAGATTACTAATCCATTCAACGTGTCAAGGTTTTGAGTCTCAATATGATTCACTTAATGTGTGGCCAGTGGATCAGCCAGCTATCTCATACCCCAGTAACGATGTAACCTTCCTACCTCCCGCTTACATGTTCCCACCCAGAACATCTCGCAGCTCAGGGTCAGAGCAACCTGCTCAAGCGGGCCCTCTTTCCCAAGATGTAACTTTACCTCCACCTCCCCAAATATCCGGAGACTTCTTGGGACCATCTGTTGCAAGTAGATTGCAGGCAGCTGCAAGCACGATCCAGGTATGTTTTTGTCACTCACGTCGAGTTGCTGGACTGCACACGGCTGACTGCATTGGCAGAACAAGGGTAAAGAAGTCGACGTGCTCGAAAGGCATCAAAGCCATAACACCACTAGGCCTCCTTCTCAGGAGCGTCTTCGTTCCTTTGGAGATCAGCCATACATGCATGCTTATGTATCTCACGTGTCCAGTCGGGAAAACTCACGTATTGGTTCCACTAATGCTAACAGCCTTCTTTCAGAAGTCGAGGCTGGTTTAGAACGTGCTGGTCACAGTTCGAAGGGGAAGGGAGTTGATCCCTCTGCATTGTCGTATTATGACAGTTCCATGCAGGAAGTTCTAAAAGAGGCATGGCTTATTGCAATTTCTGAGATGGTCTGTTCGGTTAGGTGGCCAACAATCTCACGCGGGGAAAGTGGTTGAAGTGTCTGGAAGAAGACGTTCCGTGAGGCATTGCAGCAAGCATGTAGCAAGCTCGGTGTTATGGCCAGTACCATCTACCCCTATACTTTCTGACATTCTTTCGACTTAGTTGTTTTTCCTTGACAGATCTTATCTTATCAGGTCATGTGACAAGTCATGTGACCTTATCTTTGGAATCTCTTTCGCAGTCACATGTCCAGTACATGTGGCTTGGGGCTAGACCTCACTACCTGTGCGTTCACAGCCTTCTTTATTCTCTGTGCTATGAAGGGCTATGCGCAGCTATGCCGATGCTTCTTTTATTCTCTTCCATATGATGCTGCGCATTCCTATGCTAGGCTGTGCCATAGCCTCGTCATATCCGCTGCCTCGAGTGCAGCATGCATTCTGATGGAACTCTATAGAACATTCTACGTACAGCCTTGACGGTTATAGTATTGTATCAGTAGATCCCATACAAACATGTACAAACCCTAGAGTAGTATATAAACCCTCTGGGTTCAAGGCTGGTTTCCCCAGTCTTGTTCTCTTGGAGATTTCCCATCGAGACAATCTCTTGGCCTGACCGCCTCCTCTCTTCTATATCAAGCCACCTTAGTAGCAGTCTTTGATCCACTCATTGATTGTTTCTTTGGTTGTTTCACTTGGTGTTGGTAAGTTTGATGCTGAGGTATTTTCTGCTTCAGAATTATTCTAATTCAAAGCACAGATGCATCTCTGAGCAAGGGGATGGAACGATATGTAAGCAACTAACTTCAACCCTGTTCATACACAGAAGTTGACTAACTGCTGGTTCATAGCTGCTAAGGTCCATCACAAACACTTGCTCCGAGGTAGCATCAGGAGCACAACCATATGCAGCACAATTTCTTTCCACCATGGATGAATCTCTCAAGGCGAATCCTGAGCAATTTTCAGCTTGGAAACAAAGCAAAATTGCCCACCTAACAGACCCTCAGCACACCGGTTATTTCATGCACAAGCTTGATGCCGCAGTCCGTTTTTTTTTTCTATCAATCTTTGGGAGATTCATAGCGGTGTGTGTCACAGGGTAAAGTCATTCGTTGGTTCAGTAACAACATTCTTGAACAGTTCCACACTTGGTTCTGGTATGTAGATTATCCAGGCTCCCCCATAAAACACTTTTCTGGTAACTTCCGATCTACTCCATTGGGGATGTATGCATTATCCGCAACTGCGGTATGTAGTTTATTGTGTGAAATCCATCATGTACTAATGTCACTGAGAGCTTCTGTGTGCCCTTGAACGTGAAGTTCACCATGTTGAAGGGGAACGCACCACATCATTGATTAACTTTGATGGGAAGGTCTATGCCCCACATTTTAATATTCTATACGAGAGTCTTCTGGATGCGACACAAAATCCTTTAATTTCCCAATCTGTCAATGCTTGTCTGGAGTGGTTGCACAAGACTGGGTTGTAAATACGGTGGGAATAACCATTGCTTATTACTGATGGTTCAATCTGCAGGGAAAAAGTAGCCAAGATAAAAAATGCCCCGGCCTCCCCTCGAAAGATCCTTCAGAGGGTTTTTATTCCCCCCGCTGATGAGATTGCAGAATATGAGAGTACCTATACCTCACCGACTAGTATCTTTCAGGCTGGAGATGCCCAACCAGGAATGTCATCTTCTGTTTCATACGGATGGTCTGGAAACATATGGAATGACCCAGAGTGACCAGAAACCTCTGTAATTACAATCTCATGTCATGTATGATCTAGATACCATCACAATCATGATTAGATTGCAGGTGCTGGCAGCCACTAT
This sequence comes from Fistulinella prunicolor, assembly GCA_038089875.1. Lineage (NCBI taxonomy): Eukaryota > Fungi > Basidiomycota > Agaricomycetes > Boletales > Boletaceae > Fistulinella > Fistulinella prunicolor. The sequence continues at coordinate 6,846 of JBBPLP010000940.1, forward strand.
CTGTCACAATGGATAAAGTTCTTGGTTTACGAAACTTTTTTTCATAGTGCAAATTACATTTGTAATGGTATCATACATGCTCATTGGTAGCTGATGGTTTCAAGGTCATTGACAAGTATGATACCGTGTTTATATCCACAGATGCAGAAGCCCTATTAACACACTTCAGGATATGCATGCCAGTCACTTCGTCAAAATCCTTGTCACCCAAGCGCGAGATATCAAATCTCAGAGTATAAACAAGGAACTCTGTACTCCACCATGCATTTTTCAATTCTCATGGAGGGATAGGGCAGAAAATCAACTGTACTTCGCAGATGATATGTCCTGCAAGTCTGGATATTTTCAGCTGAATGAGGATAGAGGGCTGCGCCAGACCTTTCAGGCCACTGTGCGGCCAAATCATATTATCATCCATGTTGACGAATGCAGCGTCATACCGTCCCATTGGCCAGCAAGTTTCTGGGGGAGATGCGTTCAGTGTTTGAGCTGGAAGGACCATGGTTGAATCGTGGTAAGCTTTCTGTTGGAGTTGGACCTTATGCCAGATCTGTAACTGCTTGAAAGGCAGGGGTTCATTGGCATGATAGCATCTTTGGCCTCCAACGTGAATGGGTTGATCATCGTGAGTTTGATAGCAATAGTGTACCAATGCAGCGCGTAGATCTGGAAGGTTGAATCTTTCTGCTACATCAGAGATGTCTATACTTCCGTTTACTGGGTCGAACTTGAGGTGAAAGGCCACGGGTCCAGAGATGAATGTACGAGGAGGGTGGACTAGAGAGGGTTTCGTAGAGAAGGCAAAGTAGTCGGTGCAACCGCAGGGTACACCCAGACCAGGTATCCTTGGTATCTTCTCAATATCAGGCTCTTCATCATATTCATTGGGATTTAGCTCATTATCGGCGTTGGATAGATCACCCATCAGGTCCGACTCATGCTTATGTACATTCTGACACTTTTCGGACTTAGTTGTTTTCCTTGATGGATCTTATTTTATCACGTCACGTGACTTGTCACCTGACCTTATCCTTAGAATCTCTTTTGTGGCCACATGTCCAGTACATGTGGCTAGGGGCTAGACCTCACCACTTGTGCGCTCACAGCCTTCTTTTAATCTCCGTGCTGCATAGGGCTATGCTCGGCTATGCCGATGCTTCTTTTCTTCTCTTCCATATGATGCTGCGCACTCCTATGCTTGGCTGTGCCATAGCCTTGTCGTATCCGCTGCCTCGAGTGCAGCATGCATTCTGATGGACTTCCATAGAACTTTCCACATACAGCCTTGACGGTTATAGTATTGCATTGGTAGATCCTGTACAATCATGTACAAACCCTAGAGTAGTATTTAAACCCTCTGGGTTCAAGGCTTGTTTCCCCAGTCTTGTTCTCTTGGAGTTTTCCCTTCGAGACAATTGAAACGACCAAAGAAACAATCAATGAATAAATCAAAGACTGCGACTGAGGCGGCTTGATGTAGAAGTGAGGAGGCGGTCAGGCCAAGAGATTGTCTCAGTGGGAAATCTCCAAGAGAACAAGACTGGGGAAACCAGCCTTGAACCCGGAGGGTTTATATACTATTCTACTGTTTGTACATGATTGCAAAGGATCTACCGATACAATACTATAACCGTCAAGGCTGTACGTGGAATGTTCTAGTAAAGTCCATCAGAACGCATGCTGCACTCGAGGCAGCAGATATGACGAGGCTATGGCACAGCCAAGCATAGGAATGCGCAGCATCATATGGAAGAGAAGAAAAGACGCATCGGCATAGCCGAGCATAGCCCTACACAGCACGGAGATTAAAAGAAGGCTGTGAGCGCACAGGTAGTGAGGTCTAGCCCCAAGCCACATGTACTAGACATGTGACCGCGAAAGAGATTCTAAAGATAAAGTCAGGTGACAAGTCACATGACGAGATAAGATAAGATGCATCAAGCAAAAACGACTAAGTCCGAAAAGTGTCAGAAAGTATAGGGGAAAACGGTACTGGCCGTAACACTGCCCCCCTTCTGTGGTCGAGACTCCGAATCGACCGAGCATGGCACCTCTCTAGGAGAAGCCGAGTAAGGGTTAAACAACCTGAAGACATCAGAGAACTCCGCTCGGCGGAGTAAGTGTAGGTTAGCCTCATGGAAGTGGGCGATGGCATCTTGGGCATTTCGTAAGTTCGACTTCAATTCCCAAGTGCGATCCTCCTCCGTGTAGCCTGCCCAATGGACTAGGTACTGGACCCCTTGTCCCTTCTTGCGCATATCGATGATATGATCTACCTCGTATTCCTCATCGCGGTCCTCGGTGACATAAACCGGGCTGGGATTATACGTAGGCTGACTGTCGAGCCTCTCCCTGAAAGGCTTTACGCGTGAGATGTTCACAACCGGGTGAATTCTCATGGAGCGTGGGAGTTTCAAATGCACAGCATTGGTTCCCACCATCTTCAAAATGGTGTATGGACCGATCCATCGTTCCGTAAGCTTCTTGGATTCCCACGTCAAGCGGAGGTTGTCCGTGGAGAGCAAAATGAGGTCATTTGTGCGGTACGGTGGGGTGTCCAATTGCCGCTTATCAGCTTGCTTCTTCATTACAATCTGCGCTTTCTCTAGGTTAGCACGTGCTTCTGTGAGGGTTTTCTCCATAGTAATCGCCAACTCATCGGCCGCTGGTGCCTTGGTCGGAATACCTTCAAATCCCATTCTAGGTGGGTAGGTACGAGTTACTTCAAAAGGAGTTTTCTTCGTGGAAGCCTGTTGCTTTGAATTATAGCTGAACTGTGCGAGTGTGAGCCAATCACTCCACTCGTTCTGACGCTCATTCGTGAACATCCGGAGATACTGCTGGAGATCTCGGTTCATGTGCTCTATTTGGCCATGTTGAGCATCAGGTCTCTAACCCTTACACCTGAGGCTTATTGGGGGTAGACCTTCCACTATGCGCAGGACTCTTCGACTAACCAGTACGAGCACCCTTCTATGTACTTTATACCTTACATGCTACTCACCAGGTATGGGGGCTGGGGACTTGCAGGTGGTGCGAGTTGTTGGTAGCGATGGTAATAGAACAAGAAGTGTTTTTTCAAACTCAGCTCTAATGCGGAGTTGATATACTAACTACTATACAGTTATTAGTAAGCGGTTCACATGTATCACGTGCTCTACGTATGTCCATATGCTACTACGCTGAGTTCTATTTAGATTGGCACAATGCCTCATCGGCGTTCCCTAATGGTACTTGCCAAGTATGGCTAGGTATAAGTCATGCTTATACATAAGTCACGCTCAACACTCCTCCTCGCTAAGTATACCGGGTATTCGCAAGCGTATTTCAGCTCTAACCCTAGTCACCTTGGGAAGAATTGTAGAAGACTAAGCCTAACTTCGATCTGAACTGATCGATCTTTACGTGCCTGAGATTCTTTGTAAATAGATCTGCGGGATTTTCGGATCCTTCTATATACATAGAAGATCTCAATGAACTTATCTTGGACATATTCGTGGACACTGTGCCATTTAATAGCTATGTGTTTATTCTGTTTGTCTGTCACAGAATTTGTGGCCATGAAAATGGATCCTTGATTATCGCCACATATTGGTGTAGGCGTAAGATCATAACCGAGTTCCCCAAGTAAAGTCCTAAGCCAAATCACTTGCTTGCTACAATCAGACAAAGCGACATATTCTGCTTCAGTGCTCGAGTGAGAGACTCTATCCTGTTGAGAGGATTTCCAGCTGAAGATGCAGTTCGCAAGTTGGATAAACCAGCCCATCTGTGAGCGTCTAGTGTTCGGATCGGATGCCCAATCAGAATCGGTGAAAGCGATTAAACCCGCTTGTGATTTTCCGTCAAACACCATAGAATAATGGCGGGTACCTAGGAGGTACCGGCATATATATAATGCCTTATCGAGATGTTCCTTTGTCGGGTTCGCTGCATGCTTAGACATTGCTGTCACCGC
>JBBPLP010000942.1:0-10782 GCA_038089875.1 Fistulinella prunicolor
GGAAACAACTTCATATGCCATGGTATAAACAACTCTCCAGGCCATGTCAATATCGGTTCATGACCGCAATCTAAGACTCTACAGTAAAGGAATCCTAACCTGTTAGAGTAGTAACAGCGGGGTGGAACCGTCGTGCCCACGTTCATGAAACTGATTGCTGCAATAAGATTTCATTTCATCTCAATAAGATCATACTGTATGTCAAGCCTAGTGCAAGGTCGGAGTCCAGGCTAGGCTACCGTTACTCGATAAGCCTATACATGAGTTATAACGAGGACCATGACATGTAACCGATAAAATCGCATCAATGCTACTAGCAAGGGAGAAGTCGCTGTGTAGTAAGCACGGCGACAGAGGCATATGTTAACCAGATATACGAGGCAATGGAAAATAATGAAGTAAATCTCAGGCTGAATATCTGGAGGAAGAGGGATATAGAAGATACAAATCTCAAACGAAGGCGTACGTTTGAGATGTAAATGTTTTGGCCTATCGATCGAACTACTCTAAGATCTTTGTTCACATTCAATTATCGGGAAGCATAGCATTGGGGACTATTTACTGCTAATTTACTCGGGCGTCCAGAAAGATGGGGTCTATCGAACATACCGTAAGTCCATTGTCAGATGATTTAGCCATCGGGAAACATACATACCATTGGCGACCATTTACTACCGACTTGCCCCCGTATCGACAAAGAAGAGGTCTATCGAACAAAGCGTGGGTCATTCGTTAACCTTGAACCGTCGAGCAACATACCATTGGCGACCATTTACTACTGGCTTTCCCGGAGACATGTTGTCTTGAGTCTCCATCGGAAGAATCTGTCGTCTCCAACACTTGTTTCGATGACCGGGAAAGCGATGAACCAAGCACGTCTTGTTCAGTAGTCTCCCTCGTGAGCATATGAACATCATGGGTGATAGTGTTAGGAACAGACTTCGCCCATGTCATAATCTTGAAGTCCTTTCCCGTCAGTTGTTCCCCCTGAAGAATTCTGCCCATATGCGTTTCAGCGAACGATAGGCCGCTCCTACGGATGGCAAGTAACTTCGTCACGGAACAAAGTGATGAATCTGTGTACGTATTCGTATTTCCAACCTTTTTCAGAACACCGGGGTTCATTTGATTGTGCTGAACCGGAGTCTGAGTATCCACCGCCTGATTCTGGCTCTCAATGCGCATGAAACAGCATAATCGGAGATACGATTCGTAGTCTGTCAAGTAGAGCTGTCCAGAAAACACATTGAGCTGGTCGACCAGGTCCCAAGGCGGTGTCCAAATATCGGGAACAGGAGGGATCGAGTAGAGCATGAGATCGTCTGCAGGTTTCATACGCTCGGATGTGCGGGGTGTATACACATGGAGGTGGACATGCTTGCTAATCCTGACATCCGGGATCAAGCAATCAGCTTCGAATGGGCTCAGGAGCACAAGTACTTGGTGAATGTCCAATTTCCCAGAGAGAACCCACTGGACCGGGCGCAGATACGAATCCATCCTCCCTTGATATGATACAGGGTCGACTGCCGTGCAAAAATCCGAGGTTACCAGGATGAATGGACTCCAGGCGTGTGCTTCTTCGGCAGCTACAGAGCTCCCTTCCAGAGCCGTAGAGATGGGATGGAAAACAGTGCCAATATACAGAGCAGGAATGACGCCAGTCCTCACGAAGGCAACAACAGCTGGATGAAGAGAATGTTTCGCCGGATTCGCTTTTAATGGCCGCTTCTGCACCTCTCGCTCTCGCTCAATCTCGCGGTTGACCTCCTTTTCTTGTTCTTCCTCCATCCGTGACTCTGGAAGTTGCAGAACTCCAAGGTCTTCGCAGTGTTGCTGGATGTCGGGAAGAAAGTCCAGATCGGAAGACCAACTCGAGGCATTTTCATGTGGAAATGGTGCATACAGATCAGCTAGCGATTTGGGTTCCGGCTTAAGCCATGCACTCGCCAAATCCTCTTGCGTTAGTTCGCCGCTACAGAAATGGGTCCAAGTATCATATCGGGTGTTGTGGTTAATGCCTTGCTGTGCCCAGTAAGGAGCCCATCGCTGAATGTTGGTCCAGGTCTCCCGTATTGTCCAATGCAAAATGTCGGTTGTAGTAACCGGGATAGCCTCATCGTCTTTGCTTGTGACAGCGCGGATGCTCCGATCCACCTCAAGAGGTGCGAGGAACATGACAGAGTGACCATGACCGAGCTTGCGCATTCGCATGCAACCTACATGCCATAAACCGTGAGCTCGTTGATTGAACATTATGATGTCGTTTTCATACCTTGGACCAGACGGTCTTTTGTGACGTTGGGTCCTAGTGTGACTGCAGCCCGAGAGCCGTGGGGAAGTTTGAGATCGGTACCCCTTGTGTGAGCATCATCTAGGTAAATAACGCAACGCTCTAACCGCTGAGCAAAAGGTGACGATAGCAGGGGCCGGGAAACGCCATCTTTTGTGAGCGCCATCAACTCGTCGCTCTCGTTAAAATAGACAGCTGCATCACAATGAGAGCTGAGGTCTAGCCATGTTTCGGCTAGTTGGAAATTGGAGAGATCCAGTATCTGAGCACCAACATCCAGAAGAACACGAATTTTGGGCTCTTGGCCAAGCACAATTTTGAGAAGTTCAGGTACCGTTCGTCGCTCCCCATTCCGATGAGATATTAGCATGTAGGAATTGTTATCTGGCTGGAGAAGGTGACGGAGTACCATTGCGTTACTTCCCTGTTGATGGTCGAGGTCACGCTGAGTGATGGACGTGGGTAATAGATAATGACCATCGTTGGTACCCGAGAGCCCTGGTGTTCACTTTAGCCACGCCACCGAACAGTGAAAATTCCAGAATTGCTCACCTGTTGTCGGGCGTGTTCGTATCTCAGCTAAATCCCAACTTGATGCTGCAAGTTTCCAAGGAAACTCTCTGGCCTCCTTTGGGAACACAACCCGCGAAAGGTAAAAATCCACCGCTCCTTGATTACGAGCAAACAGCGGGAATATATACTTATCCCATTGCTCTGAGGACTTGACCTTAACATTGCTGAGATCCTGAATAAGCTCTGGAACTGAACCAGGTTTATAATCTCGAAGCCAGTTTGCGTATTCCATGGTCGGATCATCCTGCGCCTGCAGAATTTCAAAAGCTGTTCTCAACTGCTCTTCGGTGAGGCCGCCGTAGTAGTAGGATAGACAAGTGAGCACAATTGTGATATCCGGATGCCCGAACTCGGCCCTTGGTGCAGGCACGTCTTTGGCTCGATATGGGACAGCAAGTTTAGTGCGGGTCGGGGCCAGGCCATAGTCGACTCGCCACCTCCGCTCCGCAAGGGCAAACAAGAGCACATTGCAAGCCAGAAGGCCACGGAGGAGTAACAATCCATCCCAAAGGCCAGTTCGCCGACCGTATTCTTCCACTATATTTGCCTTCAGCCTTAACACATTCTTGGAAGATATGAAATCGCGAATCGCTGCACGAAGTCGTCGATCGCAATAGATATCCCGAAATTTGAAAGTGGGGAGGCATCCATTCATCACGTCACGCGCAATGAGTGAGATCAACCGTTGGCCGGCATCAGAGAGACGGAGAATACGGATGCACGGAAAAGATCCGGATGTATTGCGCGAGTACTCTATCGCATCGGGGAGATCGTGTGAAAGGGAAAGTGCATATTTCCTCACTATCCTGAACACCTGCTGAGTGATGGTCCATCGATCCGGAGATCCTTCCATATGTTGTTGAGGCCCAATGGTGTACATCAGCTGGAAGCGGGGATGGAGCATATCGTCACTCTCGTCCAAGATGTCTCGAGCGTGAAAATGAATCCATCTCTGGAGTTCCAGGAGCGTACCACTCGAACCAATGTACGGGTTTTGGCTGTCGGCATATAAATTTTTTGGAAGCTGCTGCTCCACACTGGCCAACTTGAATGACAAGATATGGTCGGGTTGAGCTATCAGGATACCACGATTATGCATGCATTCAGACAGAAGCTCGCGCAACGTTTCGACTTGTTTGGCACTATAGCTTCCGGCGAGGGAACGAGCGAAGGGGAGGTAGTATATTGGTCTATTAACGAGCTCGCCAAGACGATGAACCAATAGTCGGAATGTTTGGACCGTCAATGGTTTTGGGACGATGACGCGGACGAGCTGTTTACCATCTGCGAGAGTGACAGCACATATAGGCAAAATCACGGAAGATTTCCCTTCGCCCATGTTAACTTGCATTGTGATGTTCTCCCCAAATGGTTGAGAGATCATATTGATCGCAACGTCTGCCTGAATTCCACGAATAATGAAATTTCCTTGCACCTGACATGAACAAGCAATAAGTTGGCAATAATAAAACTCATTCACGTATAACACACCTGGGTCAACAACCAGTCTGGGTAGTCTTCGGGATTCCACCCATCGCATCCTTCGTTCTCCATTTCACTCAACATCTCTTCATCAAGGCCGTCTAGGGCAAATCGAAGTAATCTTCGAGAGCGCTGGAGTTGAACCAGGAGCACCGCCAGTGATACTAGACATTTCTTCCAGCCGTCAGAAAGTCTGAATGGCGAGGTGGATGTGAGACAACGAAGGAGAGTATGTGGAGTAATCTGTGGCCATTGGCCCGACGTATGAAGAGCCTGTTCGAGGGGGTCTGACGGACCAAGCTCTTTCCTCAACGTGATGAAAGCGGCGGCGTAACCGTCTTTGCACTGCATATAATGCTTTTGGAGTTTCTCGATGGAAGGTCCACCAGTCGCTTTCCGTGGCAAGCGAGATGCCTCCCGAGCACATTGTGAGCTGACATGAAGACGAGTGATATACTGCCTTTGGAATTCTTTCCCATTCATGCGAAGAGAGGAGAATAATTGACTCAATGTGGCAGTATTCCCAGAGTCGGCTAAGGGCCCAAAGCTACCCTTGGGGTTGCAGCGTTCCAATTGGCTTGGGGCTGGTGTCTCGGGTGGGGAGCGATCACGAAGTAATTGGTATAGCGTGACCTGTAGATTACGAACCTGAAAAGGCAGTTCAGATGATTGACGCAATGACTGGAGTGGATTCGAAAGAACGCGGTGTGCCGCGACCCGGAGGCGACTGGTGAGGTCCTTTTTGAGCATGTAATTTATCTCTGCTAGATATGACCATGAACGATTCGAGGTCCATCCGCTCTCAGGCGAGCATTGATCATAGCGTGGTGGGTTCCTCAATGGGAATTGCTTCGCGAGTGCTACAAGGATCGAAAGGAAGGCCGACTCGCGGTGGCGGTGTTCTATGCAACGCACTACCACAGGGAGTAAGAAGAGCAATCGAAATCGGTGACTTGCTTCGGTGGCTTCTTGTAAAAACTCCCCCATGCTAGCGATCGAGGGCGGCGATTTTTTCAAAAAGGTGCCGCCTTCCCGAAACATGCAGGTCCGAAGAAAGGTGTCTGCTTCAGCAATCGATGGCGGGACTCGGACACCATTGAAATTTGCGCATGAAATGTTGGTGAGTTCTGTGTCACCCTGAGGTTCAGACCAATCCTCCGCTTTGATGAGCCAATGGTAAACTGCAAGTGATACAATGTGTGCAAGATCTTCGAAGTCCGAACGTTTGGAGGGGTACGGCATTGGCACTGGCACTGGCCCAACAACCTCGAGGGGAAATAGATGCGCAACTCGAAGCGCAAGAAGGACATCAAGCTTGGGTTGTGTAGGGGGATCCGATTTGCTGCCACAGAGAAACCTCTCTCTTTCAATGCGGTACGCGATCTCTTCCATGGCAAATTGGAGTTGAGGATACATCCTGTTATCAATGGAAGACAGAAGTTCCAGCTCCCCGTGGCAAGTATCGAGTTCCATGGTTGACCGACACCCCGCCGACTGCAACAAACAAAGTGCCTCCTGGATGCCTGTTCTACCCGTTAGTGGGTCGGGCATCCAATTAATACTGGTCTGCGCATACAGGAGCGCAAGATATACCCTACTCCTCCAGGTACCATCACCCACCAAACAACCCAGATCGGTATCGACGCTGTAGGTGTAGTATGTGATCCGAAGCGTGGAAACATTTTTAGCTGCCAGTGGGACCAGTGGGTCGATTGTGACCTGAACATGTTGACCGAGCTGTTTACGGGAAATTCGGCCATCTGGTATGATGACGCATCTATGCACGAGTTCCTTCGGAAGCCGTATCCTTGGTCGGAGAACGAGCAGGTTCTCTAAACCAAACAATGTCCCGATACTTTGATTTTCGTCGTAGATCATATTCTTGAAGTCACAAGATTCTAGTTCTCCGTCGTCATTGATGAAAAAGGACAGGCCGTAACGAGGAAGAACGACGTAGAGTCGCCGAATTGACAAAGTTTGCTGGGTGTCGGTGGGTATTGTGGTGACTATTAGACTTTGGGAACCGTCGAGACACTTGAGACGGCTCGAAATCATGTCATACGTCCGGCTTCGGATGTCCACGAGCCATTCCGCCCCTTTGTACACACGATACTGCCCAGACCGATTGTCTGTTCTCCAATTCTCCGAGGACTCCTCCCAACGCTGTTTGTGCGGGCGTATCTCAATTTTGGATGTCGTTCGGTTCAACCAATGAACATGACCATAGACGAGTCTTTCTGGAAGATCTCCATCCAGTTTTCGCTGGGGAATCACTTCGAGGATATCGTGCATATCTTTGTGTTGCGCCCAAATCACCAGGTTGTCACCCCGCAGCGCAAAGTGTACCTGCACACGTTTGAATTCACGAATTAAATTCGGTATATCAGAAACGCTTACTCGATGCTCCCAGACCATAGCAAGCGAAGAGAAATCCATTCCAGGGAGATCAGATGCTATGACAAGGAAACGTTGCTGTAAATGTAATTGTCAACTTCTAACGTCGTTGAGATAACATCATATGCATACATCACCAAAGATCCGTCTGAATGTTGTTTTCTTTCTGATCTCATCTGGTAATCCGTCTATCGGCTTGCCGTCCACAAGAAGTGCTCCATCGAGCAGATTCAAATGCACTACTTGTGACCGCCTGCTTTGAGTGGCCGCAGTTTCGCAGGTGAGCCAGTGAGAATTTGGACGTGGTAACGCTTCCCACGCTCGTGGACCTGGACGATATCCGGGCCAAATTGTACATACTGCAAGGTCTATGCCTTGATTTGAAGCATCGGCCTCGATGACTTCCCTCAAAACATTCTCTAGACCGAGCGAGAGGCGATGGTCTCGTTCGAGAAGCAGTCGTGAATAATCGGAAATGTCTAATAAGTTGAAATGTTTGAGTAACAAATCCCTTTGATTCAACAACTATGCCTACTTTTGAGGTCGATAGGGCGGTTTGCGCGCATAACGATAGCGCAGAAAAGTAGAGCACTGACATCCTCTGCAGAACGGACGAGTTTGTGTACGATGTTTAAGTCGACATCAAATGTACTTCGGCAGGTGGTGGCCATGTCTCTCAGGAGCTCTTGGCGTTCGATGTTCGTCGGTGCTATCATTACGTCGTATGACAGCTCCTGCACCCAATAAAATGTCTTTCTCCGGATACATTGAAGAAGCCCAATCACTCGCTCCGAGACGTTTTCGCATGGGCTAGACGCAAGCAAACGAGTGAGCAACAAGGTAAGGATGCCCATCATCACCCCGTCTTGCGAGTGAAGCGCAACATCCACAAGTAAACTCTCTATCTCATCTAGAATGGAATAACAGAAGGATGATTCTCGAAGCTCCAGATGCCACTTCCAACCATTCGTATCGAAGTCGAATGGCCCAACTTGTAATGTCGCCTTGGCGAGTAGGAAGTAAACATCTTGACAACGAAAGTTGAGAGTTCTACTGCGCAGTTCAGGCAATATATTGAGCCATTGCAGTGAACCACCACTCCGCAAGTGCCCAAAAGCGATAAATTCGCGGAGGGAAAGATCGTCAGGACATTCGGCTTGGGCAGCTAGAACTCCGTTGGAAGTATGAGATGTTGCATTGATGTATTGATCCAACCCGCGATTCGTTGGACGCCAAGAAAAGCATTTATCATCAAGTTGAGATCGCTGAGTGCAAACGAGTGTATGCGGGTCCAAGGATGTCTTCTCCGGGCCATAGCAGATAAGGTAAACTTGGTTCGTGAAGGGTGATACCCATCGCTTGACTAGACAAGGTTGCGGAAGAGAAGGGTCGGCAGGTAGAATAGCGTGTATGGAATGAGAGGGGAATGTGTTTAGAAGGTGGACAGTACCAATGCACCAGGCACGAAGAGGTACCCGGTCGTGCACTTCAAATACGGCAGTAATCTTATGCGAGGTAATGGTGCGCTCATGGTTCACAATGTGGTCCCGTTCTGGATAGTCCACATCATAACGGACAGCGAATCTGTTTTTTGCTGACGTGTGTGAAAGCACCACTTTGCGGGGGGGAGGATGTGAGCAGCGAGTAGAAAGGTATTCGTATGCACCATGAAGACGGCGCAACGGCATGATTTTACCAAACAGCGGTATTTGCAGGAGCTCCATTCGAATTCCGGGAGAGTATCCAGTAAGCATGGGAGCTACCCCGACAACAAGTTTGTCGAGAACAATCCAAAGCTCGATCCCTGTTAAAAGCATGATAGAGAGATGATCCGGATTACCCATGTATGCAACCCGTGCACGTGACAGATATTTATCCATCAAGACTTCCACCTGAACACATGCTTGATCCACATCCGTAACGCAAGCGAACCAATCATCAATTCCCTGCTCTACCGCCTGCTCGAGGTTGTAGAGGGCAATGTAGGGGTCGACACTGTATGCTTCCTCGAAAGATGACCCATTCAAAGACAAGAAATCGCTCAGACTGTCACGGGGAAGAAGTTTTGGGAAGAAGGGAGGCCTGGAGAATTGCGGGCCATGATTCGTGAGGGAGTCACTGGTATGCTCTTTACTCCTCAGAATGGAGACCCAAGTGTCTCTATCAAGATCCAGTTGGGAGGGTTTCCACGATGGAAGCTGGAATCGTGCACCTTTCACTGCCTTCCATCTCGCTTCCAGGGTTTCTCGAAGTGACACATTGGTCTTTAGTACCATGTCATAGAGCCAATTTGGAGCAGAAGAACCGAGCTTCCCTAAGCGTCGAAGAATCTTGCATGATACAGCATGCAGGAGATGACTAGAAAGACTTGTTTCCATCGCATCTATCGCAAGTTTACACATGAGATGCAACATGAACACTTTGTAGCAGATACGTCCGAGACCGTCGTGCTGGCAAAGGGTAGTCCGGATCACGACCTTGATCAAAAGCCAAAGCAAAGATCGATCCCAAAACTGAAGTTTGTAATGGGAGCAGATACATTTGATGGAATGGGGAGCGACTTCAGCACTGCGACCAACACCTCGTAAGATGCTTGTAAGCAGTTGATGAAATTCGTCAAGGTTAAGGAGCAAGTGCGCGAGCTCCGATTGGAAATGCCGATTGTGAAACTCCTCGTCTGGTATTTCTATGGCCCATTCTGGATACACGCTTTCGGAGTGCTGGGGTCTTAGAAAGGGCTGATACAGAGTACAGTGGTCCTGCTTTGTAAAGATGACTGCAGCGTCTTGAACTCCGTTTAAAAATACGAGGGTATCTATGGATTGTCAGAATGGGTATGTAGAGTATATGAGAGCATAGTACCTCCTGTTTCCATTTTGCACAGCTGGAAAACGATCTCGCCAAGAGTGAGGCGCCCAAGCCAGAGGAAGGCTTGCAACTTGTCTAGCATCTTTGTGGTGCGACACCACTTAGGCTTGAAAGTGTTTTCAATGACATCGTTGTAGGTATGGGCAGCCACGCAGACTGCATGAGCTAGCGACACATTGTCCTCTACGACATCGTGCGGGATGGTGGGTCCATTGTGGTCGGCGGGAAGAAACACGTGGCAAATAGCATACTCCAATTCAGCAGGAGACTTCCAGCACACTCGTTCAGGGCCGGGGATATGGGATCCAGAGCTAAGCTGCAAATTGAACATAGTGGCTCCGTTGAACAGTGGTGATCGATTGATCAATCGATGCTATATGTCCGACACCAAAATATCGATCTCCGACCTGTCACTCGCCGAGCACATGCCGAAGAGGGGTTCTAAATATGACCCTCACGAATTCAATTCAACGGCCCCTTCATCCGTTGGATCCATTCCCCGACTATCCGAGAGCGTTCCGACGAAAAAGTTATACCTTTGAATTTCAAGTTGATTAGGTCACCGAGCTGCAAGTTGCAACATTCTAAAGCGGGGAGGATATGTCACAGCCAGGAGCCGTCTCTGTCAGAGGTCACTCATCTCGCGAACCTGAGAGTAATCGTACGTCTTTTACTCCCAACGATCCCGATAATTACTGTGTCGAAAGAAGAGTACATATTATAAAGAAAAACTAAAATACATAGTACATACAAGCACAGACGTCGTCCCTTTTGAGCAGTCCCCATGACGTAGAGCGGGGCATTATCATATCCTACACTGCCAATCACCGGTAAAAAAAACTCCGTGCCAACCCGCTCAAATATCACCCGCCTCCCAAGCATCCAAAAGACACTCCATCTGCGTCTGCAGCCCAAAAAAAGTCAGCTTGGCGTCCGTATACAGCTCGGGATCCCTGAGCCCCTTCAACACCTGATACACCCAGTTCTGGCAATTCCAGCTCCAGCGGTGATGTACGACCGGCACGAGCGCGATGTGGTTTAACAGGTCATCCATTCGACTCGGCGCGACGTATCCAACCACGTGGGTACCTCGCCAGTCGTCGCGTTTCAGTGGGAGCGGGACGTTGAAGCGGTTTTGGGTGAAGTAGGTGTCCATGTCACCGATAATCTCG
>JBBPLP010000943.1:0-10770 GCA_038089875.1 Fistulinella prunicolor
CAAGACTGGGGAAACCAGCCTTGAACCCGGAGGGTTTATATACTACTCTACTGTTTGTACATGATTGTAGTGGATCTACCGATACAATACTATAACCGTCAAGGCTGTACGTGGAATGTTCTAAAGAAGTCCATCAGAACGCATGCTGCACTCGAGGCAGCGGATATGACGAGGCTATGGCACAGCCAAGCATAGGAATGCACAGCATCATATGGAAGAGAAGAAAAGAAGCATCAGCATAGCCGAGCATAGCCCTACACAGCACGGAGATTAAGAGAAGGCTGTGAGCGCACAGATAGTGAGGTCTAGCCTCAAGCCCCATGTACTGGACATGTGATCACGAAAGAGATTCTAAAGATAAGGTCAGGTGACAAGTCACGTGACATGATAAGATAAGATGCATCAAGCAAAAACGTCTAAGTCCAACGAGTGTCAGAATGTATAGGGGTAAATGGTACTGGCCGTAACAGGTACAAGCCAAGTTGAAAGTGGATAAGCACTATCACCCCATATCCACTCATCATCAGCTAGAAGTGCATCATGGTGTTGATAGACTCGTGTCCCCTTGAATGCATATGAGTCATGAGTGCTACCTGTGTGACCAAGCCCATAGTCCACAATCATCAGATTGTGGGGCAAAACAACCAGCTGTAGTAATGTAAGATGAAATCCAATGAGAAATTAAAAAATAATCTGTATACCTGACAATTCAAAGAATATCTTGATTTACGATCATAAAAGGATTCTCCATAGTAGCCTGGCTTTTGAAAAAGGGGAATGCAGGATCCATCAGCTGCTAACCATCCTCCTCTCCATTGTTGGCAAGTAACAGTTTCAGTATATGCTTTTGCATGTTCATGAAGAGTAGAGCCAGAGTTTGGGAAATAGATGAAGTTGTCATGTTGATCCAAAAGGGCTGTCATAACCCAATTGGTGCAGTTTTTGACTGAACCATCACCTACTCCTGCCCATGCTGCAACATCTGCAATAGAGATGGCATTACCATAGTGTCCAGCACGGTTGAGAAAGATAGCCAGCTGGACAGCTATGGGAAACTGAGGGTTGGTAGGGGACTGACTGCAGAAAACTGGATGATTGATGATTTGACCTAGAATATCATCAAAGATATCATGGTCAACCCGAACCTTCCTGCGGAATGAAATTGGATGTTCATCACATTGGAGGAGCAAATGAATCTGTGGTGCACGCATAAGTGGCTCTGAAGGCTTGTAGAGCACACGAGCCTGCAAGGTCTCCTCTTCAAGTGCTGTGATAGCATCAACAAAGTGGTCAAAGCGACTAGAAGTTGGTTGAGATTCCATGTCATCTGAGTCATCCTCAGAGGAGGAAGAAGAGTCGATGAAATCAGAATCAGAGTAGTGTGGTAATTGTTCTGGAGTAAAAATGATAGGAGAGATGGGGGATAAAATAAAGCCAGGGAGGCCATCATCATAGGCAGAGTCAGAAGTGGTAGTACTGGAGATTGACTCAGCTGCAAGCTGTTGTTGCTGGAGATCAGCTTCCCGAAGCTCATGAGCCTTTTGCAAGGCTGCACGAATATCATGCAGAAGCTCTTGTCTCTGTGACTGGCGAGGCATGATGGGGAGGAAGGGAGCATTTGAATACCCACCAACCCCTTCTTATATACAACTATCTAATTTTGCTATCTAGGTACTAAGTTTGTATTTCAGCACTGGTATCATACACGGGCACCCGCGCGTGACGAAAGTTCCGGCAGCAGCATCCGAATTTGCTGTCGCGCAGTCCCGTGGAACCGATGCACCTCAACAGCCCCGATGATCCCCAGCGCAACACCGTCCTGTGCCCAGTTGCGATGTCTGCAGCCCAACCACACCCTCCACAGTGAAACTGTGCCATCTGCAGTCAAATCACCCATCCTGTAGCCTCACCGCATCATTTGCAGTCCAACACGCTGTCCGCAACCCAACGGACCTCTCTGCAGACTAATATCGCCCTCCGCTGCCCGACTGCGACATCTGTAGCCCAACCACGGACCAACCACACCCTTCGCAGCACAACTGCGCTGTCTGCAGCCAAATCGTCCGCCATGCAGCCTCACCGCGTTGCTCGCCGTCCAACCTCGCTGTCTGCAGCCCAGCAGATCTCTTTGCGGCCTAACCTCACCCTCCGCAGCCCAACCACGACGTCTGCGGCCCAGACGCCCTATCTAGGACCCAACCACGTCATCACCACGTTGTTCGCAGTCCACCTCACCCAATCGCCCTATTTATAACCTAGCCAGTTCGTCTACAGGCCAACGACCCAGTCTACTGTCCAACTGCCTCACCTAATGTCCAATCGCTCTATCTACGGCCCAACCGCTCCATTTACAGTCCAATCGCCTCACCTGTAGCCCAACCTCTCTATCTACAACCCAGCCGGTTCGTCTACGGGCTAATCGCCTCACCTACAGGCCAATCGCCCTATCCACAACCCAGCCAGCTCATTCGCCCGGTTTGCACCCCAGCTGCTCTATCTACAACCCAGCCAGTTCGCCCACAACCCATCTGCCTCGCCTACAACCCAGTCACCCCGTTTACCGCCCCGCCGCTCCATTTTACACTTTAACCACTCTGTCTATAGGCCAAGCGCCCAGCCGGTTCGTCCATAGGTCGATCACCTCGTTTGCAGCCTAACCGCCCCGTTTACAGTCCAACCGCCTCACCTACAGTCCAACCGTTCTATCTACGGCCTAATCGCGCGGTCTGCAGCCCAACCGCTCTATCTACAAACCAGCCAGTTCGTCCACAACCCAACCGCCTTGCCTACAACCCAACCGTCCGTTCGCCGTCCCACCGCCCAGTTTTACATCCTAACCACTCTGTCTACATGCCAAGCGCCCCATCTACAACCCAGCCGGTTTGTCCATAGGCCAGTCACCTCGTTTGCAGCCTAGCCACCCCGTTTACAGTCCAACCGCCTCACCTACAGTCCAACCGTTCTATCTACGGCCTAATCGCGTGGTCTGCAGCCCAACCGCTCTATCTACAAACCAGCCAGTTCGTCCACAACCCGATCGCCTCGCTTACAACCCAACCGTCTGTTTACCTTCCCGCCACCCCATTTTACACCCTGACCACTCTGTCTACATACCAAGTGCCCTATCTACAACCCAGCTGGTTCGTCCATAGGCCAATTACCTCGTTTGCAGCCTAACCGCCCCGTTTATAGTCCAACCGTCTCACCTACAGCCCAGCCGCTCTATCTACAACCCAATCGCCTCGCCCACAACCCTGCCGCCCCGTTTCATATCCTAACTGCTTTGTCTACAGGCCAAGCGCCCTACTTACAACCCAGCTGGTTCGTCCATAGGCCAACCACCTTATTTGCAGCCTGACCGCCCTGTTTACAGTTCAACCACCCTGCCTATAGCCCAACCGCTCTATCTACGGCCCAGTCACCCCGTTTGTAGCCTAATCGCCTCACCTACAGCCCAATCGCTCTATCTACAACCTAGCTAGTTCGTCCACATCCCAACCGCCCCGTTTGCAGCCCAACCGGCCGGCAATCCATCTAGGACAACCAACAATGTTTGCATGAGAACAGGCACGAGTGCATATGCAAACGTGACAACGTCTGCGTGTGCACGCTGTAAAGTTCCTAGGATCTCTGGGGTGACCGGTTGGTTGCCCCTAAGGTCCTAAGGGGGTGTGTAGTGATGGGGGAGCGATAAGTTCGCCCCAAAAGGGACTCTAAAGGGCCGGGGACTTAGGAAGAAGTCTTCTGGGGACAGCCCGAGCGATGGTGAGTAGGCCCGGAGTTCGTTGGGTGGGCCGGCAGTCGTGAAGCTGGCCCGGTCGATGGGCCGGACGGTTCGTGAGAGCGGTAGCGGTAAAACGGTAGACGGTAGACGGTGAAAACGGTGACGGTCGGTACGGTAGACGGTAGATGTGAGCCAAACGGAAGCTCAATTGTAAGTCCCTAATATTCTAGGCCAACATCCAGGGGGTCTGGAGACGGGTTCTCGACT
This sequence comes from Fistulinella prunicolor, assembly GCA_038089875.1. Lineage (NCBI taxonomy): Eukaryota > Fungi > Basidiomycota > Agaricomycetes > Boletales > Boletaceae > Fistulinella > Fistulinella prunicolor. The sequence goes on from JBBPLP010000943.1 coordinate 3,992, forward strand.
TGGAGTGGGATAGGTCTCACCTAAGCGGGGCTCAAACAGGAGTTAGGGAAAAAGAATAGTACATTACATTCAATTGGCTGGAGAGAGCAGAAATGAGATTACAGAATGTGTACAAAAACATACCAGGAACACAACAATTCAATGCTCAGAATGAGCAATAAAAACAAGGGGCACCTACTTTGAGTCATTTTAAACCAGTTAATATCCCTGAGCAGCATTTTGTGGCAGATGAGTGAATCTTCTTTGGCCACTAGATGTACACTATTGTCTCAATACAATTCAATGCTCAGAATGAGCAATAAAACAAGGGGCACCTACTTTGAGTCATTTTAAACCAGTTTAGCTACCAAGTGTGCGCAAGTGTGCAAAATAACCAGAGTGTTTGCAATTACAATGATCAAAGATGAACCCCTAGTGCAAATGATCAGCCCCTCTGTGTATATCTGTCATGTAATTATAATCATTCAGGTTATTTATGCCATAGCCTTGTCATATCTGCTGCCTCGAGTGCAGCATGCATTCTGATGGACTTTGCTAGAATATCATGGTTCATATACTATTTTCCCATCTCTTGGAGTTTTCCCATCGAGACAATCTCTTGGCCTGACAAGCCTACTTCTCTTCTAGCATCTGAAATGACCAAAGAAACAACCAATGAGTAAATCAAAGATTGCGTTGGAGGCAACTTGAAGCTAGAGTAAGTAGGCTTGTCAGGCCAAGAGATTGTCTCAATGGGAAAACTCCAAGAGAACAAGATTGTGGAAACCAGCCTTGAACCCGGAGCGTTTATATACTACTCTAGGGTTTGTACATGTTTGTACGGGATCTACTGATACAATACTATAACCGTCAAGGCTGTATGTTGGAATGTTCTATAGAAGTCCATCAGAACGCATGCTGCACTTGAGGCAGCGGATATGACAAGGCTATGGCACAGCCAAGCATAGGAATGTGCAGCATCATATGGAAGAGAAGAAAAGAAGCATCGGCATAGCCGAGCATAGCCCTTCACAGCATGGAGATGAAAGAAGGCTGTGAGCGCACAGGTAGTGAGGTCTAGCCCCAAGCCACATGTACTGGACATGTGACCGTGAAAGAGATTCTAAAGATAAGGTCAGGTGACAAGTCATGTGACATGATAAGATAAGATCCATTCAAGGAAAAAGACTAAGTCCAAAGAGTGTCAGAAAGTATAGGGGAAAACGGTACTGGCCATAACACTGCCCCCCTTTCTGTGGTCAAGACTCCAAATTGACCGAGCATGGCACCTCTCTAAGGAGAAGCCAAGTAAGGGTTGAACAACCCGTAGATATCGGAAAACTCCATGCGGTGGAGTAGGTGGGGATTGGCTTCGTGGAAGTGGGTGATGGCATCTTGGGCATTTCGTAAGTTCAACTTTGATTCCCATGTGTGATTCTCCTCCGTGTAGCCTGCCCAATGGACTAGGTACCAGACTCCTCATTCCTTCTTGCACATATCAACAATGTGATCTACCTCATATTCTTCATCGCAGTCCTCAGTGACATATACTGTTATGCTTGCTATGTAGCTAGTGTAGAGACCAGAGGGTGCTCAAAGGTTTCAAGAGTTCAAAGATGTTGTGGTGTCGCCACACAACTGCTAGCCCCTGAAGAGGACAGCTAGGTTCAAGGATACAGCTTGTTGGGCAAGCCGTTCCAAAGATTATGATGAGGGAGTTTGTCATTCAAAGATTTATCAAGGAGCATCGACTCAAGAGTATGACAAGGACTCAAAGATACAAGGACCAGAGGGGACGATTTATGAGCTAGATTCTGGTAGGTCTAACTTAGCATACATTGGGGGTATTGACGGGTTTATATATGAAGAGCCAGAATTCAGGGCAGGCGAAGTAAGTATGAAAGAGGAAGTGATGATGAATGAAATGAGTCATCAATAGAATGCAATGGAATCACGAAGAACGATGACTTATTGGAAGAGTAAGCACAAATGAGTAAGTGATGACGCGTACCCTTAGTAATACAACTGCGCATGAGTAAGCACAAAATAAGCAAGGATGTGTAAGCAAGAATATGACAGGAAAAAGAGTGGCCTAAGTGGGGCTCGAACAGTGAAGGCTACGATAGTCAGGAAAAAGAATAGGGGCATATGAAGGGAACGTAACATTACCCCCGTGTTAGGGGTCAAGTCCACGACATAGACTTTTACAAGTCAATGAACCCAGTGGGGGAGCCAGTGGTGTTGGCATAGGCCGAGTCATCCCAGATGTCTTCCTGGTCAAGAGGACCAGGGGATGGTAAGCAAGGGCGGCGAGCACGACGAGGGGCCCCATAGGGGCGCCTTCGGAAGGAAGTGGTTGTTGAACGTGACTATAACCTAGCCATACTTGGCAAGTACCATTAGGGAACGTCGACGCAGCTACTGCCAATCTTAGATAGAACTCAGCATAGTAACATATGGACATACGTAGTGCATGTGATACATGTGAAACACTTACTAATATGTAACTATATAGTAGTTAGTATATCAACTCTGCTTTAGAGCTGAGTTTGAATAACACCTCTTGTTCTATTACCATCACTTCCAACAACTCACACCACCTGCAAGCCCCCAGTCCCCCAATCTGGTGAGTAGCACACACATGGTACAGAGTACATAGAGTAGTGCTCGATATGGTTAGTTTGATGGGTCCTGCACATGCAAACAGTCTACCCCCAACGAGCCGTAAGGCATAAGGGTTGAAGACCTGACGCTCAACAGATTATGAGCCCCAATGTGCCAATGTGGTGAAAGCTGCTAACACCATTGAGTCATCGACACCCAAAAAGAATGGCACAGCCAGAAGCCAAAAGGCAATGGGCACCGCTGTTCTGACTAGGAAGAATCTATGTCAGTTTGATGCACCAATACTGACAACGTTTTGCCCTGTTCCTAGAACATCAACAATGTCTTCATCCAAAGCATCCATCTTTGCCTCTTCCATCCCCATCTTCAATGGCTCTGACTACCAGGGCTGGTGGAGCAAGGTCACTCAGGCGATGCGCGTCACCTAGTGTTACTGGACTGTCCAATACCCAGAGATGGAGCCTTCTGAGCCTGGCAAAGATGCAGACGCAGCCGAAAAGGCTGCGTATCTCAAGTGGGTCGTCGCCAATGACGCAGCCCTTGGGATCATGCTTGGCTCAGTCTCCTTGGCCATCTACAACAAGACAAGGACTATGATGATGCTTCCGACCTTGAGGACGCCCTCAAGTCTGCTTACAACAAGCAGACGATCTCCACCGCCAACATCACATTCAAGAAGCTTCTCACGTACAACCTCCCTGGGTCATTGGAACCCACACCTCATCTCGTCAACTTCGAGAACCTCCTCTCAGAGTTTGCCCATGCCAGCTACACCCTGAATGCCAAGATTGCAGGGATGTTGCTACTGGCAAAGGTGCCAGCCCAATACGACATGGCTATCCAGAGCCTCATGTCGATGGTCAATGACAAGAAGAAGCCGATTGACCCTACTGTGGAACATATCGCAAAGGGTTTGAAGCACACCTGGGAGATGAAGGGGCTTCAGCAGGCCCACAGCAAAGGCCAGCAGGCCAACAAGATCAGCACTGTCAAGCGCCACAACAAGGGCAAGGCCTGTAGTACGGGGTCCGGCATCACGCACGGATCTGACCTGAGGGTGGTGAGTTCGAAGGGGAAAGGGTAAGACCAAAGGGTAGAGAGAGGGGAGCGACACGATGTCGCGTAGAAACGATCAGACTGAGCAATGGGTCTAGGGGAAACGAAGGATCAATTTGATGATTACGACGATACGTGATGACTAAACGAAAATGAAACCGAATTGCAGAACTAGAGAAACTGAAACGAGAGACGACGTGGAACTGATTCGATGCCTATCGAGACCATTCGGGTGGTCTTAAATACGGCGGGGTGAAGGCTATGTAATGTATAGATAACGAGAGAGAAAGGGAAGATGGAGACATACCACTGCAGGTCACTGTTACGGCCAGTACTGTTTACCCCTATACACTCTGACACTCTTTGGACTTAGTCATTTTTGCTTGATGCATCTTATCTTATCTCGTCACATGACTTGTCACCTGACCTTATCTTTAGAATCCTTTTCGTGGTCACATGTCCAGTACATGTGGCTAGGGGCTAGACCTCACTACCTGTGCGCTCACAGCCTTCTCTTCATCTCCGTGCTGTGTAGGGCTATGCTCGGCTATGCCGATGCTTCTTTTCTTCTCTTCCATATGATGCTGCGCATTCCTATGCTTGGCTGTGCCATAGCCTCGTCATATCCGCTGCCTCGAGTGCAGCATGCGTTCTGATGGACTTCTATAGAACATTCCACGTACAGCCTTGACGGTTATAGTATTGTATCGGTAGATCCACTACAATCATGTACAAACAGTAGTTTAGTATATAAACCCTCTGGGTTCAAGGCTGGTTTCCCCAGTCTTGTTCTCTTGGAGATTTCCCACTGAGACAATCTCTTGGCCTGACCGCCTCCTTTACTTCTACATCAAGCCGCCTCAGCCGCAGTCTTTGATTTATTCATTGATTGTTTCTTTGGTCGTTTCACTAGAACAAGACTACTCAACCTCGCCCGTGCTCAGACGTTCCCCTGCACCCGCTAGGTACGCAGACGACCACTGAGCTCTTAACTGAGCTGCGCTAGGCATTGCCAAGTCCCCTGTCGTTGACGAACCTTCGACAGTCTCCACCATCCCCTCAGGTCGAGAAGAGCAAGAGTAAGAATACCACGCTCGAGGTACACCTGGATGCGCATCAAGAACTAACCACCCTAGTGTCTAGTGTCTACAGGTGGATCAAGGAGATCCTTATGCAGTCTCTCCAGTTACTCGGAGGAAACAGTCCACGTGAAGGAGGAAGTGAGAGAACCATCGTTGTCAACCCCATCATTGATAGAAGGTCGAGGGTACACCACCGTCGACGAGATATTGAGAGAGATATTCGGAGGGATCCCGGGTCATACCGTCTTACCTTATCTGAACCAGGAGTTCGCAGAGTTATACAGGGAGGCGACAGACGAGAACTACGCGAGGATCGCTCACCACGCATCAGAAGGAAGGCAGCTCACACTGACCTCAGACTACGATCCCAACGATCTGCCTGCACTAGTATACCCTCCTACGAGGACCCCCTCCCCTTATTACGATCCGGGTTACCAGACCGGACTCCCCTCTCCTCCGTTCGGCTCCCCCTTGTCGAGCCTTACACCATCCCCCGTACCAGAGAACTGGTACACCCCTACTATATGCAGACCCCTATGCAGGTCCCGTTTGTACACCGCAGACCCAGAAAGGCAGAGGGTTGCGAGAGCAACGAGACACCTTCCCTACCTACGCCCCAAGTCCTCGTTGAAGAAACCCTCGAGGAATACTTAGCATGCCACTAAAATATCATTTCCTTTTGCCTCCACCATCATGTCTGATTTCCAAGACCAAATCAATCAGCTCGTACAAATGGTGAACACCCAGACCGCACAGATAGCGGACTTAATTGCCGACAAAACATGGGTCCAGAATCTACTGGAACGAGCAGAGTTGGAGTTAAGGGAAACCCAAGCGCATGTAGAAGAAAGATTCATGAATCAACGGTCTGCACGCAACGACGACGCAGCAGGACCTAGATCAAAAGTAGAATTGTTTTCGGACCCAGGAGAGTACGATGGCTCCAGGGCGAAATTCGAAGAATGGTGGATGAAAATGAAGGCATGGATGACGTGCCACCCCCATATCTTCTCCCGCATATACTCAGGGTCAGGGGCAACGGCCTGCTACACCCCAGACGTACACAATCGGCTTTACGCCATCCTCTCACGCCTAAAAGGCACCAAGGGCGCAAACTACGCCGAAACAGAGCTCGCCAAGCTAGAAAGTGGCACATCCGAATTCGATACATGGGAAAGTGTTACCACGGCCATCAAATCCCTCTTCCGCCCACAACTCCAACAGGACTGGGCCAGGAAACAGCTAACGGAGTTCTCACAAGGAGCTCAAGATTTTGACACATTCATGGCAAAGTGGAGGAACCTGTTCACGCAGGCCCACATCGACGACGTCCAAGGCACCATGCTCTTGGAAAAGAACATGAAGCGAGAGCTCATCGAGGAGCTATATAAACAAGGAAAGCGATCCAGTTCGGTTGCAGAAATGGTGACCTCGCTACGCGAGATCGCCAAAATCCAGGAGTCCTTCAGACTCAATTTCGGCAAACTAAGAGAAGGAACGGAGTGCCGAACCTGCGCCGCCCAAAAGGACTCCAACAAGTCTAAACCAAAAAGGGACAAGTCCCAAACCCGCGCAGCCGCCACGACCACCGGTTGCTTCAATTGCGGAAAGGAGGGTCACATGATTCGGGAATGCCTGAAACCTAAAAACCAATGCGCTGAATGCAAGTGGCTCGGCAGTAAACACAAAAGAGAGTGTAAGCTCTCATGGCGACTTCGCAGCACCAAGAAAGGAGAAGAATCGTCGGATGACGAAGACGACAAGAAGCCCAGTTCCGGATCTGGTTCAAAATCTGCATCAAACTCCAAAATGGCAGATCCCCTGGCCAATATCAGGGGTAAAACAAGAGAAGAAATTCGCGCGATCTTCTACCGCGAATTCAAGGGAAAAGGCAAGGCGGACTAGTCACACCAGGTAACCGGTTCACCCTATTATCAGAAGAAGTCTCAGAAGTCGAAGACCAGGAGTCGATCGACGGATCTATCCAATGCCAAGGGGCGTCTTCGACTGAGTCGGAGCGCGGCCGGAGCTTAATGC
>JBBPLP010000944.1:0-10769 GCA_038089875.1 Fistulinella prunicolor
ACTCAGCTCTAAAGCGGAGTTTGATATACTAACTACTATACAGTTATTAGTAAGCGTTTCACATGTATCACGTGCACTACGTATGTCCATATGTTACTATGCTGTGTTCTACTTAGATCGGCGCATGCCGCATCGGCGTTCCCTACTGGTACTTGCCAAGTATGGCTAGGTATAGATCACGTTCAACAACTACTTCTTTTGAAAATCGATCAACGATAACACAAATGGAATCGTACAAATTAGATAGTGGTAGTCCGGTAACGAAGTCGACGGAAATATCGCACCAGGGGCGATTAGAGATAGGGAGGGGAATAAGTTTACCAGCGGGTGCTTTAGTGGTACCCTTCGTGAGGGTGCAACCTTGACAACTTTTGATATAGTTGGATACATAAGATTTGACACCAGGCCAGGAGAAATATCATACAAGTAGGCGATAGGTTCGGGTTTCGCCCACATGACCTCCAATGGGAGAGTCGTGACATAAGGTTAACAGTTCTATATGTAAAGAATTGGGTACAAAGATTTTTTTGTTTTTGTTAATGAAGACTTCGTCCTGGGAAGAATATGAGAAGTCGCCGAAATCTTCTTTTGACATTTTTTGTGTTTCTTTTTGTATTTTGTCGATAAAAGAAGAAGAGAGTGAAACATTATTAATAAATAAATGTTCGGGTAACATCGTGACACCTTTGTTGATATCTTCTGCAGCGTCCCCATGATCGGGACGTCTGGATAAGGCGTCGGCTCTGCCGTTGGAGCTACCTGGTTTATATACAAATATGGCGTTGAACTCTTGCATGAATGTGTGCCATCGTGCTTGTCGTTGGGAGAGGTCTTGTGGCTTCTTCCAGAATTCTAAATTCTTATGGTCTGTCCAGACCTCGAAGGGTTCTCGACCAACTAGATAGTGACGCCATTCTTGTAAGGCGCGGATGACGGCGAGGAGTTCTTTGTCATAAATAGGATAGTTTCATTCATGGGAATCGAGAGAGTGTGAATAGAAGGCGCATGGTCGCCAGTTGTTGTCATCGCATTTAATAGATAGTACTGTGCCGGTGGCTATATCCGAGGCATCGGTTTCTACACGCATTTCCTTCTTTTGATCCGGATAAGCCAGAAGGGGCGCTGTCGTAAATATATTTTTGAGCATATCAAATGTGGATTGTTGTGCTGGACCCCAGGTAAATGGCGTATCTTTTTTTGTGAGGTCGTTAAGGGGACGAGCTACGTGTGCGAAGTTTTCTATGAATTTTCGGTAATAGTTGCAGAGTCCGAGGAAGGCTTGAAGTTGTTTAAGCCGCGTGGGTGCCAGCCAATCTAATATCGCTTTCACCTTCTTTTCCTGCATTTCTACTCCCGCCTTTGACACTTGCATCCCCAGGAAGTCCACCTTTTCTGCGGCAAACGTGCATTTCTCTGGCTTGCAGAAAAGGTCGTTGTCTCGTAGGCATTCGAGAACTTTGTGAACCAGTGCCTCGTGTTCTTTTTTGTTTTTGTTTTTTGAGAAGATTAGAATATCGTCGAGATAAATAATGACGAAGGCGTAGCAGTTGTTAAATATATCATTCATCATGTTTTGGAAGGTAGCCGGTGAATTACAAAGGCCGAAATACATGACGACGGGCTCGTAAGCACCGATGGGGGTAACGAAGGCGGCTTTCCATTCATCGCCTTCTTTGATGCATACGTTATTGTATCCCCATCTGAGATCTAGAGCCATAAATAAGTTGGCGCCTTTAAGACGATCGACTAAGGAAGAAATGAGAGGAAGCAGATATCCGTTCTTGACGGTTCCTTCATTTAAGTAATGATAGTCCATTACGAGCCTGTTGTCCCCTGTCTTCTTTGGAATATAGAAGACGGGCGCCGTTTGCGGCGACTTGGAAGGACGTATGTAACCCTTGTCCAATTCTTTAGATAAGTATGTACGTAATTCGTCCATGTCCGTATCGGAAAGGGGGATAACACGACCTTTACGCGGAACGAAGTCTGGCTTGAGATCTATGGCGTGATCCCAAGGTTTTCATTCCGGCATTCGGGCCACTGATTGTTCGGAAAATACTTCTAAAATGTCATGAAAGGCCTGAGGCACCTTATTACATAAGTCCAGTTCCAAAGCCCGTAAATGAAGAGTGTCCATGGAGTAAGTGTCCAACGATTCTGCAATTGCTTTACAGTAAGAAGTACATCGTCCGAATTCTAGTTCCTTTTTTACCCAATCGATCTTTGGGTTGTGACGATGGAACCAATCGTACCCTAATATGATGTTATGGGTACCTAGGTCGGTAACGAAGGCTTCTACTGCTTCGTAATGTCCGTGGACCTCCATAAAGAAAAGTGCTTTCCGAGTGATGTCACCATGGGAGCTCGCGGTCCCATCGGCGTTCATTACTCGTACCGGCGAGGGAAGTTTCCGAGTCATAATACAATGAGTGTTCACAAAAACATTGTCTATAAAAGTATTGACCGCTCCTGAATCAAGCAATGCTTGGGTACTGCGTATGCGCCAGATACTGTCAACCGGATACTTGCATCGAATGATCGGGCTGAACTCGCCACGACCAATGATGTTGGCGGAGAGTGGTCTTAAAATAGTGGAAGGGGTTTTGTCCGTACAAGAAGAAGATTTATTTAGTCCATGAGAAAGTAGGGAATTAAGCACTCTATTTTTTGATTCCGGAGCCGAGCCGCTAGCGGACTCCCTTACGGAATTAGGAGGAGAAAGTACACGTGAAAATACAGTATCGAGAGAAGTAATATAAGGGTTGTCGTCCTCTGACAGGTGTGGACCGTCGTGAGATACCGGGCGCTCTTTAGACTCAGCTCCAACCAGCATTGACAAATCCAAGTTGCCATCTCCGCTGATATCCCTTTCACCCTGTGCTGAAGCACCATAAGGTTTCGCTCAGGGTAACCCAGCATCTAGGCAGCGAGTTGGAGTAGCACCATGTAATGGGTAATCCCTCATGATTGCTCTCGCGCCGTCATTGATGCCACACGGTGCATAGGTCATGGACAGTTGACCGGCCGTCATTGCCTTGTCACGTGCTGGACGCTCACTTACCGGGGCGACACAAGTATCACCTCCTGCTGAGCAACTAGGACCCTGGAAAGAAGAAAGTTCAGGTACGTCTATGTAGTCCGTAACTGTAAATGTAAGAGGAGAAAAAGAATTAAAAAATGTAAGGTCCTTGGGACCGCTGACACCCTTCAAATCAGCAGTCACTGTCCTTTTAAAGCATCGGCTGCCTTGTGCCTGGCTTCTACAGCCAACTTATCTCTCCAGTAGGCCTCAGCCTCTTCGTTCATATATGCAGCCTGATGGTGAGTTGTCGGGGGCTGAACGTTGGCAGTATTGTAACCCGCTGCGCCGGGGTAGGGAGGAGTCGGAGTATAGGAAGTATTATTTACGGCCAGAGGTGCTGTATTGGGGAGAGGGGTTTCCACCCAATGCTGTTCCATTGCCCCCGTCACAGGGTCTTGGAACCATTGCTCGCGTACCCATGTCTGGGCGCGATGTTGAGTTTGCCTGTTGGGGCGGCGACGGGGGTTCTGGGGACAATCAGGGTTAATGTGGCCGACCTGACCGCACAGGAAGCAGGTGTGAGTGTCAGTGCAGGCCGGTTGGACGGCACCGATATCCATGGGGGCTCCTCGACCGGGTTGCGTGCCGGTGGGAGTAAAGCGGGGGGTGGAGTGACCCGGGGGAAGGGGGAGAGGACCACGAGAAAATTGACGTGGGGGGTAGGTTGGTGGGCGATACCCTGAATTGGCAGGGCGAAACGAGGACGAAGCGGAGTTGTAGGCGGGGCGACCTGTTTCAACCTGCATTTGCTCGAAGGTGCGTCCGAGTTGCCTGAAGGCGGATCGCATTTCTTCAATGGTATCTGCACGTTTCTGGTGCAGGTTGTAATTGTAGTAGATCTTGTAATCTACCGCCTTTTCAATAACTCCATCTCATGTCCTTCCTTGACGTCAGCCTCGTACATGCAGATCTCCCATTTTTTGAGGAAGGAGTCGATAGGCTGCATGCCTTGTTTCATGCCTTGGAGGCGACGGAGGGACTCGTGCTGCATGATGTCTATGCGAAAGTGATCCTTGATTGTGACCTGAAGCGCGTCCCAGGTAGGCCACGCCAGATCACCTTTGGGCTCAACCAGAGTGGTGAGCTCTCCTACGGGCATGGGGGACTCTTCATCCCGTAGGTGCCTTTCGATCATCACCTGGGCGTAGCCCGCGGCTTCATCTTTCATGCGGGTGTACACCGCCATGCATCGAGTGCGATTGTTCTGCCATTTTTGGGAGGCGACCCATACTTTGATCTTGGCCCACCAGAGCCGAAAGTCCTTGCGTTTGCCTGCCCACTCGCCTGGGTCGGCAATCTTTTTGGTTATGTCGTTCCTTCGGTCGACGAGGACCCTTTCGAGGGCTTCGATGAGCGCCTCCATTGTAGTATCACGGGGAAGAGAGGATGAGGCGGCTGGGTCGGACATTGTGGATCCTAAAGAGGGAACTGGGGTAACGGATCCTGTAGAAGGGGGAGAGTAGTCAGCCACTTTGTGTAAAAACGACTTACGTGAAGATACGTCACAAGCGTATCAGATGGATGGTAGAATGCGTGGAGGAAACGGATATGCCTGGCTACAGCACGCGGGAATACTGCCCGGAATCAGTTGTGACGTTAACCGGTGATCACAAAAACTGTGGGACCAGATGTATCATGTATCCCTTCACGCTGGGTTGACAAGCACCACAGAACCACCCCTAGTGCACTATGGGGGATAGCAACTTTATCCTTGTTTATCAAACAGTGGACGACCGTCACACACAGCGCAGAAGCTGCTACAAACGTTTACCAGGTGTTTGACCTGTCCCAGACTACGCGGGAAGCTTATGCTCTAACGCTAGCGTGCATTCGGGCGGGAAAGACCGCACACCCGAAGGAGATGGAAGAAGAAAAACGTGTAACAATGACCCCGCTTATGCCTACGGTCCAGCAGTCGTATACAGTCTTGACCAAGTGTTATGCCCTCAATGAAATCGAAAAATAAGGCAACGCTGGCGGACTGTTCTCAAGCTAACGACAAGCAAGGCGAAGATGGATGGTGAGGAGGAGGCGGGACCTGACGAGCTCAATATCCTTATGCTAGGAGCAAAGAGGACTAAGAACCGAATGGTCAAGACTGGAGGGAATCCAGCTTGAACAGACGGGTTTATATATTGCAAGGAAGTGCGCACAGACCATGCTGTGTACTACTATACATGGAAGTATTAAAGAAGAGAAGAAGCGGAGATTAAGTACATGAGGTATGATGTCATAGATAAGAGATAAGAGTCTAGACCCGTCACGTGATCTGGGTCTGGACTAAGTCATGTGATCCATGTCATGTGATCAGACAGGGGTTGAGTCACGTGACCTCGAAAGTTAGGGTTAGGTGTAGAAAATAATTAGGTTTGGGATAGTTAGGTTAAGGTGGAGCGTAATGCGTAACACTATGGTGAGCAACGATCAACCTAGGATAAGGAGAGCACGCAATGGATCCTTATAGGCAGCCTTGAAGGCGTGGATAGAGGACAGCTGTAAAGGCATAGAGGAGAGTGTCGACTCGAAGTATGATGAAGACTTATAGAAGTCCGGGCCAGAAGAGCGATGTATGAGGTTAGATTCTGGTAGGTCTAACTTAGGGTACATCGAGGGTATCGATGGGTTTATATATGTATGAGCCATAGTTCAGGGCAGGTGTGGAATGCACTAAAAGGGAAGAGATGACGAAGAATGTGAGTCATCAATAGAAGGCGATGGAATCACAAAAAATGATGACATCAGCGAAAAGTAAGCAAGAATGAGTAATCGGCCGATTGGCCTTGGTAATACAGCTGTGCATGAGTAAGCGCTAAATAGTAAGCAGCCCGATGGACAAAAGGTTAGGTCAAAGGGTTAGAAAAGGGGAGAACCTAAGCGGGGCTCAACGGCGAAGGTTATCATAGAGGTTAACATAGTGAAAAGGAGGAAAAAGATAGGGGGGGTACCACTGATCGTAACAATACCCCCGTTTTAGACATGGAGTCCACAACGAACATTCATCAGATATCAATGAACCCAGTAGGTGAACCAGTGATGTTGGCGTAGACGGAGTCATCCCACTCGTCTCCGTACTCATAGGGAGAGGGGGATCAACGCATGGGGTGGGGGCGGCCATAGTGACGCATGCGGGTAGTGGTGGTGTGGTGGGGGCAGGATGCGGCAACAGGAAGTGGCATAATATGCTCCTGATTTCGGGTGGAAGCACGGTGACGGGCTGATGAAGAAGAGGAGGAGGCCGTATGGCTGGAGGAGGAGGATGAGGATGAGGCGATGACGGGTGGGGGTACGCGGTGGTGTTTGGACGGACAGCGGCGAGGGAGGTGACCGGGAGCGGGTCATTGACAGATGGGGCAGGAGTAGTACCTGCAGTCAACCTTGATGTGTCCCAGCCGGGAACAAATATAGCACGTTTCCGCAAAGTGGGGGTGGGAGAGTGGTAAGGGTGCTTGGCCTTTGTGTCCGGTCCACCATTCGTCGGTGCGGATGAGAGTCTCTTCTTCGTCAGGATCGAGGGGAGACAAGGATGCAGAGGGAGACATAGTAGTCTCGTGCCAGTGTCGTTGGATGTCTTCGATGAACTCGTTGAAGTTAAGTTGATACATGAGGTTAACAAGGTTGTTTTCGGCAAGCTTGAGCGCCATGCGGATAAAGCTGTCACCTACAGCCATGGTGTGAGGAGGTTGCCTGAGGGTCATGATGCGCAGGGAGGTTTGGAGGTGGAGCCAGACCTTGATAAGGTACTGGAAAGGGGAGGACATATCTACGTGGGCGTCGATGGCCCGTCCGATGCGTTGGTGTTTGAGGAGTTGCCTAATGCGGGTGGCTTCCTCGTTGGTGATGGGCTCCCTAAAGTTGTGCGCGAGAGCAGGTACTGCACGCCACGAGGAGGATCAGAGAGTCGCTCTGCGAGGGGAATGTTGGCGACATGAGAGGGGGGGGGAGTACGTGGCGGGGTGGAGGACTTCTTCGAAGGTGGCAGTGGAAGTCCAGGGGGCGTGGGTGATGGTGGAGTAGTGGTCGTCGTCGTCGATGTCAATATTGGCAGGAAGGATGATAGAGGTGACTGTGTGGGCCGCGGTGATGTCTTCCTCGGCGATGGAGGGGGACACAAAGGAGGGGACGATGGAAGTAGCGTCTTCCTCGTGGATGGTGGATGGTGGGAGAGAGGATGCGGTGGAGAGGGTGGAAGGGGTGGTGGGACCGATGGACATTTGTGAGTGGAGGTGGATGGAGCAGATGGAGAGAGGGAATGCTGAGGGGTGACATTTCTTATAGTCCTTGAGAAGGGACTTTGAATGTTTGAGGTTCTGCTCAGGCTCCCATGAGTCATTGGAGGCGGAGTAGCCCTTCCATCGGATCAGGAAGGAGTGGGAAGATGGAGCTCCACGGTGGCTTAAGATCCATTCGATTTCGTATTCTTCTTCTCTGGCTATTAGCTCTGCCGGAGGTCAGGAGAAGTTGGGCCCATGTATGCTGTTTTCGCGATAGGGCAATAAGAGGGATGTGTGGAAGACCGGATGGATCTTCCACGTGGGCAGGAGGTGGAGTTTGTAGACGATCAGGGATAGGACTTCCGTGATGGTAAAGGGTCCTTCCCTTTTGGGGGCGAACTTTGGGTTGGCAACGAGGCATTTGAGGTTGCGTGCTTCGAGCCAGACTTTGTCTCCTTTGACGAAGGGAGTGAACTTCTTGTGATTGCGAGCGGCCATAGTTTGACGGGCAAGCTTGTGGGCGGCGAGGGCTTCATTCCTGGCCACGGTTAGGGATTTGAAGTGTTCTGCCAGAGCGGGGATAGAAGTATTGGAAAGGACTGAGGGAAGAGCATGGGATTCGTATCCCATCATGAGATAGAACAGAGATTGCCCTGTGACGGAGTCAGGGTGGTGGTTGTGCGCGAATTCCGCGTGCGTGATGGAATTGGCCCATGTGGTGGGGGCGTTGCCGCAGAAGATGCGGAGGTAGGTCTCGACCTCTTGGTTGACCCGTTCGGTTTCGCCGTCGGTCTGAGGGTGGTAGGCAGTGGAGAGGGCAAGGGTGTGGTTGAGGAGCTTTCCGAGCTCCTTGGCGAAGGTGGAGGCAAACTGTGGGCCTCAGTCGGAGATGATTCGGTCGTAAAGGCCAAATCTGGAGTAGACTTTGTGGAAAAAGAGGGTGGCAACCCCCTGGGCATCGATAAAATTTTTGGTGGGGCAGAGAATTACCCCCTTCGTAAGGCCGTGGTCGACCATGACCAAAAGAGAATCGAAGCCAGAAGACACCGGCAAATCAGTGATGAGGTCACAAGAGACCTGTTGGAAGGGACGGGTGCAGGTGGAGTGGATGGGGGTGAGGGGGGGAACAGTGGGGTGCGTGTTAGCTTTGTTTTGCTGACATGTGGTGCAACCAGCGACATAGGAACGGACGTATTGAGCCAGGCCGGGCCACCAGAACTCCATGGCGACGAGTTGGCGGGTCTTGAGGTAACCCGGGTGTCCGGTGGTCTCGTGATCATGACACCAGGCAAGGATGGAGCGGCGTAGGGCGTTATCGGTGGCGGGGACATAGACGCATCCTTGGAAAGTGAGAATGCCACCCGTAAAGGCCCAGTTGGAGGTGCGGGAGCAGAGGAAGGGGGCCATGGAGGAGTCCAGGGATTGGAGGGCCTAGAGGACAAAGGAGTCGTCCTTGGAGAACGAGGAGATGTGGTCGGCGAGGGTGGTGTCAATAACGTGGACAAAGAGGAAAGGAGGAAGGAGGGTGACACCAGAGTTGTCATCATCATCCGGGTGGAGGTCAGGGCGGCAAGGAGTTTGCCGGGGATGTGGATGAGCTTCAGATCAAAGTCAGCAAGATCGAAAAGCCAGTGTGCTTGGCACCTATTCAGGGTTTGGGCGGTGCAGAAGTAGGTGAGGTTTTTATGGTCCATGAAGACCTGGACAGGGTGCGGCGACCCGTGGAGGTAGTGGTGCCAGGTTTTGAGGGCGCGGATGATGGCGAGCAGTTCATGATCATAGATATCATAGTTCTATTCTGCAGGGGAGAATGATTGCAATAGGTAGGAACAGGGGTGCCAGTCCCTGTCTGAGTCAGTTTGGAGGAAAATGCCGCCAGATGCGAACTTGGAGGCGTCGGTGGCAATGGCAAAAGGGGAGGAATGGTCCAGGATGCGGAGGACTGGTTTGTTGAGGAAGAGACGCTTAAGGTGGTCGAAGGCGTCTTGACAGTGGAATGACCAGTCCCATGGAGAGGTCTTTTTGGTGAGGTCAATTAGGGGTCGGGCAATGGAGGAGTAATCAGGGATAAACCGCTGATAGAAGTTGGCAAAGCCAAGGAATGATCAGACATCTTTGAGTTTGGTGGGGGCGGGCCAGGACGCAATCCTGTCGAGCTTTACAGGGTCCATGGCAAGTTCACCAGGGCGGACGATCATGCCAAGGTAGTCTACCTTGTCTGCAGCGAATGTGCACTTCTCGAGTTTGAGGTGGAGGTGGAGTTCCTCCATGCGTTTGAGAATGCGATGGGTACGTTCAGTGTCGATCTCATCGTTCTCGGAGAAGATGAGGAGGTCATCCATGTAGATGACGAGCCATCCCTCGGCGATGAGGTCGCGGAAAGAGTCGGTCATGAACCGTTGAAAGGTGGTGGGGGAGTTGGTCAATCCGAAGAACATGACCGTTGGTTCAAAGAGGCCTTTGTGAGTGATAAAGGCGGCCTTCCATTGGTGTCTGTCTTTGATCCGGACATTGTTATAGCCCCATCGGACGTTGAACTTGGTAAACTTGCGCACACCTTGGAGTTTATCCAGGAGGTCGGGGATGAGGGGCAGCGGGTAGGCATCGTGGACGGTATGTTCGTTCAGGTACCAATAGTCCTGGCAGGGGCAGAGTCCGCCATCCTTCTTATGGACGAAGAAGAATGGGGAGGCTTGTGGGGAGTTGGAGGGTCAGATCTTTCCAGAGGCAAGGTTTTCTTTAATGAAGGCATCGGTGGCCTTTCGTTCTTCGGGGGAGAGGGAGTAGAGTTTCCCGACTTTTGGGATGAACGACTCATCGAGGTTAATCTCGTGGTCATAGGGACGTGATGGTGGGACATGGTCAGTGGCTTCTTTTGAGAAGACTGAGGCGAATTCCGCATACTGTGGTGGGAGGGTTTTCTTGGGTTTAGCCTTTTCAGCTTCCATGGTGAGTTTGGTCACATTGGTGATTTGTGCAATACGAGTATCAGAGCGGGAGATAAAATGGGAACTGCATCGCATGATATGGTGGATGGTGTGGTTGTCGCGAGTCCACATAGTGAACGTGAACTCGTTGTGGAAGTCGTCCTTCTCCATGTACTCGAAGAGTCGGGCGTCTGTAATAGCATCAACGGTGGTATGACGGGGAAGGCAGAAGTGTGGTTGAGCCTTCTGGAAGTGGGCGTCGCTTCTGGTGGTGTCGGCAATGTGGTCGTTATATAAGTTGCAGGATTGATCCGTCAACTCGGAGATCAAGATGGTTTGTGTGAACCAGTCGATGGTAGGGTCGGCGTATCGTAGCCAGGGCAGTCCAAGGATTGCGTTTTGTCGACCGCAATCCATGACATAGAAAAGTTTAGAAGCGGTGGCTTCTAAGGCAGAGTGCAACAACGAAGAAGGTAGTATATAACCCTGAGTGGAGAATACTCACTCGATGTTGATAGCGATGATATAAACTAGTCTTCAGCTAGTTCA
>JBBPLP010000945.1:0-10761 GCA_038089875.1 Fistulinella prunicolor
CATCGCTACTATCTCCTGCGACTGAGACAGTCATGGCGTCGGTCGTCGTCTGAGACGGCGGCGGACAAGAGTAATTATTACGCGACTCGCGGCTCCGGTCATGGTCACGTGACTTTGTGACTCTACCTGCATTTGTGAGTCAAGGCAAGGAAGTCACGTTACACTTCACTCCAACAGTTTCAAATGCAAGTTTTCACGAGAGCTTTTACTTGAAAGGTTGACAGACCAGTACAATGGCAACCTAGGTAATAATCAATGATATGACTATTGGCGTCGATTACGGTGGTCCGCTACTAACTAGCATTAGTTCTCTTCACACTTGAACCACTTCCACAAACTAGCGATTGCGTCGACCTTGGTATGTGTAAATATTATATTGCTGGTGTCTACCAAGAACCACCATCATCGAACGGATGCCAGCACTTCAACAAAACACCGGTTCAGTCAGTGCGAGGCTCCGGCAATGTGACAGTGTCCGTTCCAGGCGTTCCACGCCACGGTTATTGCCTCGCGACATGTATCTATATGTACTTCGTCATCCGCGTCAGTGCCACAATCCATTGGTCTATGTAAATGGGTCCGTCACCTTCGACTTCATTCCCAGTGCGCACTGATTTCAAGCATCCCCTGGTGAGTCTTCTAAGCTCCGCTACCCAACTCTCTCGCGATCACTTTTCATAATCGATAGATCTACGCAATATACGCGACAATGGCCCTATTTTGGCTCCAACGATGGAGCACATAAGTAGATTGGCTTCGCAAGGTCGCTGCGCAGTGGAAAACCATCGACGACGGCAAACTACTGCCAAGGATACAAGCAACCGTCATCGAGCGCTCGCGTAGTTTGGCTTCTCCGCTTCTGTATTCGATACATCCCATTGAATTAATGGCTCGGCTGGAGTGTTGTCCGAATGGGCATGCGTTCCAAGGGCGTTGGCCATGCACGCCATGTATCGTTTCCACGTCTTGGCATCCGTTCTCAGTGTTCGCTTGTGCGTACGAGTGTGCCTGACGCCGTCCGAATCCGAGTAAATGAAACCATCGACGAGCAAACTCAAGTTGTGGTCACCTGCAAGCAGGGTAATTGGATGCCTGGACCAGTCAATAAATTATGTTCACTTGCCGCATCGTTCACATGGCAGTGGAAGGCCAACCACTCTGATCTCACCAAACACTTTCCCGAAACCATTTCTCGGTCTTCCTTCAAGTGAATATTGAGTAAATTCGTTGGGGTTTGGTTTTGCTACTTGACTTGTAGCACAATCGCTGTGAAATACCGGAGAAGCTTGGAGGTGAGGGAAGAGCCCACGGTGATGAAGGGTACAGCTCATTTTCTCCCAAAGTAACCCATTTCCGCACCCGGCCCATCTTGATTAGGACTAGCATGAGCCATCGTGACTGGTACACCAGTTGTCAACGTAGGGAGTACATAATTATATGTGGCTATGGCACATTCATTAGTTTAGTGTGGAGTATAAACGTCAGCCGGTGAGTCATCTGAAAAACGTACCGAAGAAAACGGGGGATCGTATTGACAGCACCATGGCAGTGCACGACACCATATTTCGGATTATTTGCAGTGATGGCATTTTGTATGGTAGTTGGAAAGCGATTCAATACCCACACAGGGTCTACTTCTTCAGCATCACCGGTGTCTCCAACCCTACAAACGGAACTCAGCTCATAGTCCCCTTCGAGTCCGCTAGTAGCCTGGAAGGTGTGAACTTTATGACCTACGAGAAATTACATTAAAAACGTATGTTCGCAATATTGTGTGGCTAAGGACGAGGTCTCTTCAATCCATCTGAGGGAATAACTAGAATTCATGTGAGTGAGGTGTTATCATAGCATGCGATCAATCGATCTATATTGATATACAAACGCATAACCCACCCAGAGCTCCAGGGACTGCCGTGATGCGGTGGCGGATTTGGGCGCGGCTTGTAGCATTTAATACGATAAGGCGAGTAATAAGGTTAGTAACTATGGAGTGGGCGAAATCGAAGCAGGGAAACACGTCAAGGTGTCTCATGCCGGGCCGCTCATTCATCACTTATTTAGGCTCTGGTCAGAAGTGGCTCGGTTAGCATTAGGCATTGCTTACATATGGCTCGGCTAGTATAGGCTCTGCTCAGAAGTCGGTCGGAAGTTACACAAAGTACTCACATAAGGGCTGAAGGGACCCTCCCAATCACCATTGACGCTGTCTCTCCTGAAGTGCCCACAATCAATGTATTCTGGTTCCATCGTTGTGTAACGGCAGTTCCTGGATCCATATGTGGTATCATTCGCCTGTATGTCAAAATGAGTCCATGCGCAAAACGTAGACTGTCACCGCATTCTTCAATCACAATCCTCTCACATCGATTCTAATGACATTCCCCCGAACTCGCCCTCGGAGTCTCCACACCCCACACTCACTTCAGTCCCTGGAGTGCTGGATATCAATATGAATAAATGTACAAAACGCAGACAGTTCGCATCTTGCTATTGCGCTCCTCACAAATGTTTCCCTCGACTGCCAGTGACTCTCCTTCCACGCTTGAACGGCATGCATTGTTTTCTCCCAACCAATGTTCACTTGCTCCCTACAGAATCGAACCGGGTCGCGAACTGAAATCCGTGTACAAGGATGTTGCAGGAACCGGCGATGTCGAATCCCTAGTCCCTGTGTGGGCATTGAAGCGCTTCGCAAGTACCATACACGATACCATCACCGCGGACGATCAGGGTTCTGGCATCAACCAAGTCGAGAATGTAAGCAATATCAATTTACATGTACCCCACCTGCTACTGAGCATGTCACGAGTAGATCATACAGCGCTATGCAGATACGCTGCTGGCCGACGCAACCATGCACCAGTACTATATGCCCCCTGTCGGCGTGATATGCTCTCAGCTCAGGTCGTTGGCATACCAAACTAGGCTCTATCATGAAGAGGAAACGCTTTTCGGGACTGCTAATGCCTCCGTGACCCCCTCAATGGTTTCCTCGGTATGTTTTGAGGATGCCAAATGATCGTTTGTTTCCACACTGAACTAATATATGCGTCACACGTAGAATGATGTTACTCATGTTACAGAAAGCCACGGCGCCGCCACGGACACTGAACGAGCCAGAGTAGAGATGACGCTCTGTGCGCATGACGACGAAGCCATACTACTCAATTCTCTCGTCGCTGGCTCGGCATGGCATCTGTCTCTCGACCCATTTCTTTCCCCTCTGTACAGCCACGAGGCAAGCATATCCCTATCAAGCACACCACACAACATGTTGAACACGTCTGATAGGTGACACAAACAACAGAAGCAGCGTGTTCGATCAAGGCACCTCCTCATATTACGACGCAAACTGCCCACCTATGCTTGATGACAACACCTTGTCGGTGGACCGGTGAGGGTAACACCGAAGCGTGCGGCGCTCAAGTTAGGTGCCAGACTACGCCGTTCCATTTCGCGGGCACACATGGCATAAAGGGGTTAGAAAAAGACGCCGAGATCCAGTGCTTGTGGGAAATGTGCTTGAAAAAGGTTCAACGCAAAAACTTTGTTCGACACATCCGTGAGCATCACTTATCTCATCCTAGAGGACAGAAGTACTCTTCTAGAAACTGAAGTGGGTTATACTTGCACTTTTGGGAAGATGACGCCTACCAAATTCTCTGCTGCATTTATAGGTGACTCGCCCGTCAATGTCGCTCGATATGGAGGATGATGAAACGAGCCATTTCTGTCCAATAACATGTCGTCAGCACAGATAGTCCAAAGTCGACGCTGATTATGTGCACGGCCTACACAAAGCTCATGTATTACTTACCCCAATCCGATCAAGATCAATTAGTGGCGGTAGTGTTCGTGGTCATACTTCACGGGTCCTTTGCGAGAGATTCTGAGCACGTTCATATGATATCGCGGCGCACTCGTAGCGGAGTACACGCCGTCCGACCGAACGATACCCGTCAAGTCGTCGACAGCCCCATCGGCCACAATATCCCAGCTCGTAAGGAGCCAATGTCAATTCACAGTAGGCATGCCCAGAATGCGAGCAGCATCTATGTTGGAAAGCACAGCCGAGATAGTTTGGGAGGGTTAGTGGTACGCTCACCGCAAGCCCTGATAAAGCAGATGGACTACGAGATGGTGGTAGTGCGTAGATGTCAGAGCTTACTAAAAGTAGTACCGGCTTACGCGTCGAAAATCCGTACTTTCGTTGGCTGAACATCGAATAAATAGTCGACCGCCTCAAAAGACAAACACGCTCACTAACTTGTCCTCCAGAACCGTTCTTTGTGATTCAGATATTCGAGCCACCCGGTGTGTGTGAAGCTAATGTTCTGAGAGCGCAGCAGCATTCTCTCGGGTTCCGCACAGGGGGTTCGACGAATTTCGAACAACTCAATGGTGTTCTCAGCAAGAGCGCACCGGCAAAGTTCGGGTTGGACACGTCTAGATCGTTGTTTGAGGTGGCAATTATTTCAGTTTCCAGCGGGAGGGTACACAATATAACACTCAAGATGTACAAAAATCGAAAACAGGGAACTTTGCAACTTGGGACTCTGGTGCAGTGTGAGTGAGTGAACACGGCAGGGCGCGCGACTCTCACTGGTTTTTGGTACATACGGCTCAAAAATATGGTCATTTTGTGCATTTATTGGTATCGTGATGTTTCATAGCCAATATCTGAGGCACATGTGCGTATTCTCGTTGGAGACGGGCAGGTTGAAGGCATGGGCCAGCCGATTGAAGCTTGGATTGAAGACCTAAAACGCCAAGGCACCGTGTTCCAGCCCTGCCACGGCATCGGCCGAAAGTTCCGACTATTGTCGTCGGATCACACAATACTAATACTGGGTGGTAATGTGATATAACATTTCACGCCGACGACGATTAAAATCGTGAGTCTACCTAAATGGACAATTTGAATGCCCCTCTTCAAGATCGCCATATCTCTCCAACCACCTGTCCAGTACTTCTACAAACTGGTGGTGCTCAACTCTGGTATGTGGTAATGATCCTGGCATCAGCAAGCGACTATCCACGAATAGGCACCAGCATTTCAACAACAGGATGCTAATTGGAACAGATAAGCTAGACCAGTTGTTCTTCAAGCTCTTTTTCACATTCCTCATGACGATCTCCGTGCCTCGAGAAGAGAATGCGATATCTTTGACAGTGGCCATCTTCGTGTGATCGCCATCAACCCAGTTGTTGAATGCTTCGGGCCACGGTCGGATGTGAGAGAGATGTCCAAGTTCTCTAGAACCAATCATTTGGGTGAAACCTCGACGGTCAGCATCCATCAGTTCCTTCTTCGACAGTGGTCCCGCGTAGGAGAGGAAAAAGAACAGGATCACATAGAGAAACGACTCCAGGTCATCGTAATGGGTGTGTTTCCTGCCGTATAATACGTTGAAAGACATGTAGGGTGTGGTGCCCTGAAGAAAAATGAGCAGGAAACATGGATGACGCGGATGCGCTTACGGCTTGAAGAGCCTTCAGCGGGCGGCCGTCGTCCTCAGGAATCGGAGACGAAGACTTGAATATCATCTCAAGTTCCTCTTCTATGGTATAGACACTGCCAACGTTGACTGCAACAGGATCAGGGATTTTCTCCGAATCTTGAAGAATGGCCAAATCAAAATCTATCAAATATCCGCTTTCCTCACCGGGATGGCGGCCGAGAACGATATTGTTCTCGCTGATATCGCGATGGAGGATCCCAATTCTCGTAAGGTATTCGTGCCCTTGGGTAACATAACATCAGCTCGCCCAATAAACGAGTCATTACACAAACATACCCAGAATAGCACCCCGAATACCGCGGACGAAGTCGTGAGCTCCCCAGAAATATATTGTGGGTCGCTTCAGTACAGCAAGGCTAATTGTTAGCACACGGTTTTCCGCTGTGTACGCTGCCAGGTGATCATCAGGAATACCCCTGATTCCTCCGAGGGTCGTACAAGGTTTTCCCTTCTTCAATGCTTTGAAAGTCCTGCAAAAAGTGTTAGTGCGAATCCGAGGCGAAGACAAGGGACATGCTTAAAAGGTATGATGATGTTCGGATGAGACTCCTTTTGCTCGTGTAACCTGTCCATCACCTCATTTTGCTCGGCTTCGAACACAAGGTCGTGCCACGACATCTTCAGTGCCAACAACCTCTTATTGTCTTCTAGATCTACGACGCAAAATACTGTCGTCACCCGGCCCGGGATGGAGCTTGACATGAACAGGATCCCAATGCATGCATGACCGTATACCTTGAGGGGGATGAAAGCAAGCCGGTCTACGGAAACCATCCTTTTTTTTCGAGAAGGCTTGTTCCCGTCGCTGTCTTCATGTTCTATCCCCACTTCTCCGCGGCTCCTCTTCGAGGGGGCAGTCTTGTATGACACAGTAGAAGCATCGCGGGCCAGGATGTCGCTAACCTGCGTCGGGGCTCGCCCATTCGAACACGTGTCAGAACCACTCCCGGGAAACGCGCCAGAGCCCATTTCAGAGGGTATTCTGGAATGGGTCAATTTGCATTCTATCTCCTCCGTTCCGAGTTCCACATCAGGGTTCTGTCCCAAATCGGTCGGCTCCGCCAATGCATGGCCTAGCATGACTCGAATGAATTTGATACAGCCTCGACCATGGGACAGTGTCCACTCTAGGCGTTGCGTGCCACTGCTGTCGCCCCGTAATAATGCGACTCTGTCCTTCATCACCGTCAGTGCTACAACAAAGTGTACCCACGGCTGTGCACGTCGAAGACCTCGCGCATACCGATGTACTTGTGATAAACTTGACTCCAGATCTGTCCTCTTCAATTCTCCGACCGTGAGAGCCGTAGTGAAGTTGATGTATCTCTCGTCCACCATCTTCATGTCTTCCGAGAATGCTTCGATAGGCAGCATTATAAAGTCTGGACGAACGTTCTCCCCTTCTGACCCGTATGACAAAGGAAGACTGTGCTTTTTGTCTTTCGGGGCCGCGAACCGGTTTTTCAGTTGATATTTGGATTGGTTCAGTTTTTCTTTCGCGGCTTCCCAGGCAAGATCGATTACTTTATTGAAAAACTCGACCAACTTGTCCTCGTCGCTTGTCGATGATGGAAAATCGACCCAAGAGAAGGAGTAATTCGGACCCGAAGTCATCAATGTCTGGCATTCCATCGCCTCATTCACTTGTTTCTTGCATGCCCGAGGACCCGAGCTAGATGCAAAACGGTTTGGTCCTTCGCCCGCGGAGTCTATGTGCGAGTCTTTACGATCACATGAGCAGTGGTCGTGGATATTGGCTTCTTCTAACAAAGTCTTGAGAATAGATGTCACTTCTGGGGACGTCCCAGACACGCATATATTGTCCTTGCATAGCTCAACAACACCGCCTATTATGAATTTGTGGAGAATATGGTTGGCTAGTTCAGTGGACACCAGGTGTCCGAACACACGATCCGCAAGGTCGGGCTGAAGCATTTGTACTTGTCACTTTATGGCTACGGTCACCGGCGCGCGTGCTTGTGGCTGGCTCCGAAAGAGATGAATGAGTAGTAGCACGAACACAGAGAGAAGTGATCTCGTTCAGAGTGCGAATAGGTAGGCGAATGAAGTTAACAAGTGGCGGGACACAGACGCACTTTTAAACTAGTCCAACGTATCGTGGACCTGATCATGCCGTGCGAGCCGATTGTCCACGATGGAAACACAATGCGGACATTGCAATTGATAGCTTCCAGCCGGTAATGCTCCGCGATGATTTAGAGGCTGACCGTGTCCTCAAGTGGATACTTCACAGCGAATTCCGCCATGAAAACCCTGATCATATAGGGACTCCTGGAAATAAGAAAACAATGCGGTATGGTTTACATGGGAGGGCGTCGGAACGTTGTTTAAATGAGTCCAAGACGACAAGTGAAATAAACCTTCGAGTCAGCCCTCGCCGCTCATGGCTCAGAGTCGATTGCTCTCACGAACATCAATTCCCACGTGTGCTGTCGGGGCCCGGTCTGCATCATGATAGGCAAATCGGAATGTCCATGTCCAGAGTGAATGAGAACAACGCGTGCAGAAGGAGGAAAAGGGGCCTGCTCATCGCCCGAGTATAAGCTTCCAAAGTGTTTCTGCAACGGGGGTCAATCGATCAAGTGAGATATGATGTAACACTTCCAGGTCACGCACCTTCCATCGCCTCAAATTTGACTCCACCTCTACACTGATATCTGTCTCACGTGTATGATCATGATAAGCAGACTCGTACGGGATTCAATTTGACATGGTCCTGACGAGTGATGCCAGTGCAACACACTAGGTAGCTGAGTGATGATACGTCGTCGAGTTAGTAAATTAATGTACTTAGCGTCTGTTGTCCCTCAGATTCGCAATCGCGACTTTGGCAATGACTACCTAGTCACCGGTAAGACTCTCAGGCTGAGGCTGAGTTCAGTGACTAGTGACTGCTCGCGTGCAATGAAATCATATGCTCTTGCAACAAGTTTTGATTGGGTCAGCAGTGGATTGAGACCAGTTTGCCTGATCCAGTACAAGTACAAAATACTATCGATGGATTATACAGCAGGTACAGATAAGAAAAACTATTGATACGACAGTTGGGGCGGACAACCAGTGTCAACCACGATATTTTATATAGCCCCAGTTTACCTAAAAGGGCAATTCGAATATTTCTCTTCAAGTTCGCTATATTGTTCCAACCACTCATCAAGCACCTTTACAAACTGCTGATGTTCGACTCTCGTATACGGATGAATTCCGGGCATCTTCAAGCGACTATGGGAAAACAGCTCACAGCACATCACCAGTAGGACGACAATTGGTTTGCACAGGCCAGGCCAGTTGTTCTTCACATCCTTTTGCATGTTCTTGATGAGTCGTTGCACACCATCGGGAGCTAGGGCTGAATTTTTATGAGATGCCATTGCGTCTAGATCGCCTTCGATCCAATTATTGAACCGCTCGGGCCACGACCGGATGTGAGAGAGGCGTCCAGAGCCAATCTTTTGGGTAAAACCTCGGTTGTCTGCATCCCTTAGCTCGCTTTTTGAAAGCGGTCCCGCGTAGGAAAGGAAGAAGAACAACAGCACATAGAAAAACGACTCCAGGTCGTCGTGGTACGTGTGCGTCTTTCCGAGTAATACGTTCATGGACATATACGGTGTGGTACCCTTGGAAGAATGAGCAAGAGTTGAGAGCTGAAGTAGTTGATGATACACACCGTTCGAAGGGCCTTCAGCGGACGGCTTTCGTCGACAGGGATAGGAGAAGAACTTTTGAAGAGCATGTCGGCTACCTCCTGAGCAGTCCGGGAGACTGCAACAGGGACGGGGATTTCTTCCTTAGAATCTTCAAGAATTGCCATGTCGAAGTCAATCAAATATCCCCTCTCTTCATCAGGACGGCGACTGAGGACAATGTTGTTCTCGCTGATGTCACGGTGGAGGATCCCAATTCTGGTAAGATATTCATGTCCTTCAAACCATAGCATTAACCCATCGAACCATACAATCGCGTATAGAGACGTACCCAGTATAGCGCCCCGAAGGCCACGCACGAAGTCGTGAGCTCCCCAGAAATACTTCGTGGGTCGTTTCAATTCGGAAAGGCTGATCGTCAGAACACGATTTTCCACCGGGAATGCCGCAAGATGATCTTCAAGTATGTCTCTGATCCCTCCTAGGGTCGTGCAAACCTTGCCCTTCCTTGACGCTTTAAAGGTCCTAAACGTATGTCAGTACAATTCCGAATTCCAAACAACGAAGGACGTGCTTGATAGGTATGATAATGTTGGGATGAAGTTTCTTTTCCTCTCTTTGCTCCTCCAGTATATCCATTACCTCCTGCTGCTCCGCTTCTCGTGCAAGATCTTGCCAGGACATCTTCAGCGCCAACAGCCTATCCTCGTCATCGATGTCGACGACGCAAAATACTGTCGTCCCACGACCCCGGATGGAACTCGACGTGAACAGGACCCCATAGCATCTATAGCCGTACACCTTGAGAGGGATGAAGACGACACGCTCTACAGGAACTGTCTTCTTTCTCTTCTTGCAACGTTTCTCTTCGCCACCATCCTCGTAATCCAGGTCTGCCTCTGCGTGGCTCCTCTTGGAAGTGGAGGATTTGGTGGTACGATGTTCGCGAATCGGAATTGGAATAGCTTCCTCAGCAAATTCTTCCTCGTCCTCCACCTTTGCTTTCGGATAGCTCCGCCCTTCAGAGGTATTCGGTGTATCACCGTAAGACTTGCTGGTAGAACGGGTAGGAGCATCGCTAACTTTCGTTGAAGCTCGAGCGCTCGAGCGCGTGTTATAGCCATGTGTACGGATCGCGCTGGAACCTGCTTCAGGTGGCGCATTGGAAGTGGTGGGGGTGGCATTGGTCTCGCAGTGAGCGGCATCAGTAGGGTGGTCTTGTCCGGACAACGGTGTTGAAATATTCTCCTTGTCAAGTTCGATGTCAGGGTTTTGTCCCAAGTCCGATGGCTCAGCCAGTGCGAGACCTAGAACGATTCGAATGAACTCAATACAACCCCGACCCTGCGACAGTGTCCATTCCAGGCGTTCCGTGCCGCTTCCGTCGCCACGTAACAACGCAGCTCTGTCCTTCGTCACCGTCAATGCCACGACAAAGTGTACCCAGGGTTGTGCGCGTCGAAGCCCTCGCGCATACCGATGTACTTGAGTCAGCCCTGACCCCAAATCCGTCCTCTTCAACTCTCCCACCGTGAGTGCCGTAGTAAAGTTGATGTACCTCTCGTCCACCGTCC
>JBBPLP010000946.1:0-10752 GCA_038089875.1 Fistulinella prunicolor
CGGCGTGCCGATCTCATGTTCAGAAAACTGTATCCATTGATCGACGATCGCGACCTCTTGCGGATTGGATCCTAGCAGGTTAACTTTGGTTCCGATGCTACTCACTTGGGAACAGTCAACAGGGGATCAACAAACCATCAATCACTTACAATAGCGGGCGATCGTACTGCCTTCCGTCAGCTTGAGCCCATCCACGCCCTCAAAGGCAGGTATCTTCCCGTAAGGAAATTTGCTGGTGTACTCTGCAGGTCTGTTGGAGAACTCCCACAGAGGCTGTTCGAGCTCAAGTTCATTTATGGTTGCAACGCTGAGGATCTGAAACGAAACAGGAAGGGCTATTTGGTACTGCAGAGCAGGCAGGGTCAATTTGTCAACGTACGACTTTAGGCATGTGCTGATGAGCGTGGCCCCAGAGCGTACCAACGGGAGCCATTTCGTTGTATGAGTAGGAGGCTACGGAAGCGAGTTTGAACAATCTGGTATGGCGGTTCCAGAGGGTACTTTTAAATCATCTATTGACAAATAGTGACTCCGACTACCCCATACTATGCCTCCATCGGCATGTTTGGGGCATTAATGGGCTTCGCTCGGTTTGCTTTCGGGTTAGTGTGATTCTTGTCCCATTTGGATAGCTCGTCCATTTTGATATAGTAGGATCCATCGATCAGTGCTCCTACGCAACGTAATACACATAGACCCGCGATTTTCAACCAACCAGCTATGTATTTGTTTTGCAACGGTAGAAATTAGATTATACTTGCAAGTCGCTGGTCATACGAATGTGATTGTTAGGAATATTACTGAATGTCAGGTTTCGCTCGGCATGTCCTTTTATGCAGTCCGCGGTGTTTTGATCCAATGGTCCATGAAGATACTATGAGGATCAAACACGTTCAACTTAGTCTGCGGTCGGGTGTACACTGGCGCAATCTGCAACGTTTGACAATCTCACAGAATCCCGTTCATTACGTCACTATCGGTTCATGTCGTTCAGCTTAGCGCATATATTGAACCCGGGCAAGTATTATGTTACTGCTGGCAGAACGCAAACATTCGGAACATTTGTCTAGTGCTCAGGAAACTGTATTCGTTGGCGACAACAAGATCTGACCCACTTACCGTCACCTCCATCATATCGGAAGATCACTCATTCTAAGGAAGTAAAATCGGATCCTCGGTAGATGGTACATATACGAAGTTCAATATCATTTAATATCTCTACAACGACCTTTACATGATGCCTGTCACCAATCCGACAAGTACACCCCTTTCTTAGGAGGACGGATACAGCGATCAGGACGTCCACAAATTGCACCGTTCCCTAGTACCCTTTCACCCTCTCGTCCGCAGTCACCTTGTTGTAACACGCAAAAATGTGGGGGTATTGTGCGCGTTCAGCGGTTCCGAGCGGCACACGGGCGGCAATAAGAATCACGCCAACCAGGGCAAAGTCAGCAAGGGTCAGCCTGTCCAGGGCAACGTAACCAGAGGAGCGTGCCGCAAGATGCGACTCGACATAGTTGAATGCACGAACGAGGCGCTCGTTATTCTTCTCTAGAATCTATGAGCGGGAATACCTCAGCAGTCTGACCGAGTGTAGTCGTTAAGTTTTGTCCTTACGACGGGGTTAAAAGGATAAAGGTAGCCATAGACCCCGGAAACGTAGAGGGAACGCGTTATGTCACGCGTTTCGTCACGTTCCGGGCTCCCCCGCTGAGGTTTTTTTTACCCCCGAACAATGAACGTTAAACGTTAACTCTTATTTCCCAATAACAGTAGCTGGCACAACTTTACGAAGGATCACAATTCGAGTATGTCAAATCAAATCCGCGGTGCATCATACAGAAATTTACAATGTTATATTCCATACAACGGTCTTCGCCATCGTGCCCACGCACAATTAGACAGATAACATTCTTTCTTAGGAGGGTGCAAAGGACCTGGCTTCAGTGATCGGGGCATCCACAAATCTCTCCGTTCCCCAGTATGCTTTCACCCTCTCATCCGTGGTCACCTTGTCATAATGCGCAAAAATATGGGGGTACTTTGCACGTTCAGCAGTTCCGAGTGACAGGCACGCAGAAAGAAAAATCACGCCGGCAAGGACAAAGTCGGCCAGGGTCAACCTATCCAATGCAATGTAACCAGAAGGACTTGCCGCAAGATGCGGTTCGACGTGGTTGAGTGCACGAAAGAGTCGCTCGTTGTTCTTCTCTAGAATCTATGAGCGGGAATGCCTCAGCCATCCGATCGAGTATAATCGTTAGGTCTTGTCCTCACCATTGGGTCAAAGGGATGAAGGTAGCCATAGATCGACCCCATGATCTGCCCAGCCGGTGTGCCAATCTCATGTTCAGAAAACTGTATCCATTGGTCGACGATCGCGACCTCCCGGGGATTGGATCCCAGCAGGTTGACCTTGGTCCCGATGCTGCTCACTTGGGAACCAGTCAACAAGTGATGATACTCGAACCGACAAACCCTCGTTCACTTACAATAGCGGGCAATCGTACTGCCTTCAATCAGCTTGAATCCGTCCACGCTCTCAAACGTAGGGATCTTTCCATAAGTAAACTTGTCGGTATACTCGGCAGGTCTTTTTATGAACTCCCACTCAGGCTGCTCGAGCTCAAGTCCATTCAGTGCTGCAACGCTGAGGATCTGAGACAAAAGAGTAAATGTTGCTCGGAATCGATGAATGCACAAGGTTAGTTTGTGAACTTACAACTTTGGACTGGCGCTGGCGAACAACGCCCCAGAGAGTGCCGACAGGAGCCATTTTGTTGCGTGAGTGGAGACGTTATCAAAGCAAGCTTGGCGGTGATAATCTACACACAGCAGTTCGAGACTGTTCCTTTTTATAACATCCACTGCTATGCCTTCAATTGGCACGTTCAATGAAATGGATATTGGACGGGCTTCGCTTGGTTTATTTCTGGGTCAGTGTGATCCAGTATAGTTCCTATTTAGATAGCTTAGTTACTGTTCAGAGCCTTATCGTTTTTGATATGGGATCCATCATCAGTCAGGTGTTCTTATAGGACGTAACACAAATAAAAGTTCCGCTTCGTCAGTTTCCATGTTGTGTAAAATCCATGCAGTGAATCTGGTATCGATGATTACTAGATTAGTCCGTGCAGATAGTAGGTAGGAAGATTGAACGTACCTAGCTTCCCTGCTCACTGATTCACAACCAGTCCGTGCTCACTAACCTGCGGGACATTGTACAGAGAGTTATATATGTATATAAGGGATAGCATTATGTTTGTGTATAGTAGCAAAGCCGCCTTCCCGTCACTGCCATAACGGTTCTTTCTCCTCATCCACCTTTAAATGGGGCATGTTTAGTGATCGACATTGCGCTCCGAGTCTTCGCTAGTCCTGGAAAGCTTCACACATGAACCCAAACCAAGTAACCAGAAAGACATTGCCAAGGTCTGCATGCTCGAGGTAACGTGGTGCCCTGTAATTCACTTGTTGGCAGTGACGATATTAGAGAAGCATCGTAACAGTCTCGCTCCGACAGTTTTCATCACCAAGCACGGCTATTACTAGTAAGAGATGTTGGGCGCACGGATATGATTAGAGCATTTATCTCGTGCGCGAACAATGCACTCATTGGTCAACAATAGATCCTAGCCCACTGACCACTGACGCCTCCGTCATCCATTCCAAAGCATCGCCCGCCCAAAGGAGTCAATTTGAATCATTGGTAGACGGTTTACGAATTTCGACATAGTTCAATTGATGTATTCCCTACAGTGACCTTCATCATCGTGCCCATGCCAGATCCTACAGGTAGATTCTTTTCTTAGGTGGACGGATATGTCCTGGGTTCGTTGATCGGGACATCCACAAAATCCTCTGTCCCCCAGTACGCTTTCACCCTCTCATCCGCAGTCACCCTGGCGTAATGCGCAAAGACGCGGGGGTACTGTGCGCGATCAGCAGATCCGAGCGACACACCCGCGGAAAGAAGAACCACGCCGGCAAGGACAAAGTCGGCGAGGGTCAGCCTGTCCAATGCAACGTAACCAGAAGAACGCGTTGCAAGATGCGACTCGACATAATTGAGCGCACGAACGAGGCGCTCCTTGTTCTTCTCTAGAATCTATGAACGGGTATACCTCAGCCATCCAATCGAGAATTAGCGGTAAGTTTTGTCCTCACCATAGGGTTAAATGGGTAAAGGTATTCATAGACAGTGCCAGAGTACTGCCCGACCGGCGTGCCGATCTCATGTTCAGAAAACTGTATCCATTGATCGACAATCGCGACCTCCTGGGGATTGGATCCTAGCAGGTTGACCTTGGTTCCGATGCTGCTCACTTGGGGATCGGTTAACAAGTGATCATACTCGACTTGACTAGCCCTTGGTCACTTACAATGACGGGCGATCGTACTGCCTTCGATCAACTTGAATCCATCCACGCCCTCAAAAGTAGGTATTTTTCCGTAAGAAAACTTGCTGGTATATTCAGCGGGTTTGTTCGTGAACTCCCACAGAGGCCTATCGAGCTCAAGTTCGTTCAAGGCCGCAACACTGAGGATCTGAAATGAAACGGAAACCGTTATTTGGACGCGCAGAATTTGTTTATGAACGTACAACTTTCGACTGGCGCTGTAGAGCGTGGCCCCAGAGAGTACCGACATGTGTCATTTCGTTGTGTGAGTGGAGGGGTTATGGAAGCAAGTTTGAACGATCTGATGATATGATAATCTATATGGCGCCCAACGGGTTCCTTTTATATGGTTTTCCATCGACCAATTAGCGACTCCGACTACTTCCGGCAATAATCTGTTCTGTGCGGTAAGCCTTCTACCCGAGTGTCGGCCTCAGTCAGCAAAGAAGTTGGCTTAGAAATCTACAGAAACCATGACGTGTACGGTAACAAATGCTCTTTGTCCTACTGGTGGGAGTTGGCTTGGTCAGACGGGGCAACATCAATCTGCGGTGATTGATGGATGGCGGTGATTTGACCCTGCGAATGAGAATTTGCAGTTAAACATGCAGAAACCGACGGCCATGCCGCACTTCGAGGGGCTTTGTCCAGAACTTGAGTGCAACAGTATTATGGTTTGAACAGACATAATAATTTTCAAGGATGATCATAATCAAACTTATCAGCCTCAGGGCGCCATAGAATACCCCAGAAACTGGCCATCGGCCGTCTTATGTATGTGTGAAGAGGGACCCCTGGGCTGTCGCGCCCGATTGCTCGTCCGTCTGACACCCCTCTCCGAGGATCGGGTCGGACCACAGGAACGCCGTGTACAGCATGAGCAGAGGATGGGCAACGGTTTCGAACCCGCGAAAGCTCTCGTTAGGGGGCTACCGCTACCCCGACCGTCGCCCTTCCAGGTCCGTTTAGGGTGTTAGGAAAGATACAGTACCTATCGCCGCCATATCGCGGAAGCGACGGCAACGACGTCCCTCATCTTCGCCACATCATGCACCCGCACCACGTTCGCGCCCTGTTGAACAGCGCATCCCACGGCGGCCGCAGTCGCTCACCCCCGCTCCTGCGCGGTTGTTTTCCGTCCCTTGTACGTCCCCTCCACGTCCGGCTCCTCCAACACCTTGCCCCACACCGATTTCTTGGACGGTCCGACCAACAACGGATACCCAGCCAACGCGTTCCCCGGTGCGTCCTCCGTGACTCTCGCCAGACCGCGCATCAGCACCAGCTGCCCCTGCACGGGCTTGCTAAACCTGATACGGGGGTCGGCGAGGACGAGCCACCGACGGACGCCGCCTGGGCCGCGTACGATTTCGTTTACCTTGCGTCCGAGATCCGCCTGGATAGCAGAGACGAGCCCGCAGGGGTAGGTATCATAGTTCTTGTTCGTCCCCGCGTCCCCACGCGAATGCATCAGGACTATCGGGACGCCAAAGCGCCTGGTTACGCTCCGCATCCGCGCGAGGTGTGTTGCAAATGCCTCGTCGTCTGGCGGATAGGTCGGGCCCGTAAAGGCGTGCACGTCGTTGATGCAGTTGGCGCCTGCACGGACGGCTTCCTCAGCGACGTCCCAACGGAACGTGTCGACGGAGAGGAGAGCGCGGCGGACCGCGTCGTCGGCGTGCGCCTGAATAGCCTGAATGACGGGGACGACGCGCTGAACTCCTTCCTCGGGCGAGACAAAGTCGTTGCGAAGGTGATAGCAGCAGGGAGTATGTTGTGCTGTGCGCCGTCTGAAACGAGTCAGGTGTCGCGTTTAGTATGGCCATCAGGTCCGGTTTATGACGATCATGCTTGGCTGGCTCTGTTGAAGAAGTTATCCAGCACTTTGCCGTTCGGGGTATGTACCTGTATCCCGACCTTGATGACCTCCGTGTCGTCCAAGTCATGGCCGCCGCGGGAGACGACTCCTGTAGAATGTTAGTAAATCCTCGAATCCTGAATTCCAATATCGACTGGAATTTTAACTTGCGATAAGAATTAGAATTGTTCGAAAATGTCGAAGCGGAGATAGAGTTAGCGCCTAGCACCAATTATTGTGGCCAAGGAAAGCACGAGACATCGGCAGGTGGGAGCCACGAGCCAAGAAGCAAACGTGCTGAATCGAACTCGAAAGGAGAGAAGGTGTGAAAATTCGCGACGCAGGCTCGAAGCTGGAGTGAGGCGGAGAATATGACATAATACGAAGTTTGCCTTTGTGAAGACAGCGATGACATCATCGACTCAGCCACGTCCGTCTTACTCCTAATCAGTGGTTCAACCACTTCCTCACACAATATGGGCCCCGTCCGTCGAAAGCGCCGCGCACCTCAAAAGCGCAGGAAAATAACACACTCTGTCAATAACTCTGAGCCCATCACTACACCAAAAGTCAGGAGTCGGAACTTCAAACTTAAAGCACATACTACTACAGTGACAAGTTCCTCTCAGGAAGAGCAGACGCAGATTTGTGCTGATTCCAATCGGAATGAGGATCACTGTCTCCTCACAAATAGCCCAGTTGCTATTCAACTATGCCACATTGTGCCCCAAACAACTAGTGATAAAACTGTATGTTTTGATTATCATACTTTTATTCCAAAGTACTAATAACAGAACTTGCTATATAGCTCAGGAAATTGGAATATGTATGGGGATTACGGAAGGAACTTGATGTTGATGCCAGCCATAACCTGATACCTTGTCTGTGTACTCAACACTTAGAGAATCATATTATCTGACATTCTCCATAGTGAGGGCAGATTGGTGTACTCTCTTTGAACAATCAAAGTGGCTGTTGGTCCCTGAATTCAATGTAATCAACAAACTCAAGAAAATATATTTGGGTGGTTATAAATCCAGGTGCAAGATAGAACAAGTCACTTCATTTTCATGTTGTTTGACATAACACTTATATATCTGATATTTAGCAATTCACAAAATCAACTTATCAATACTATGTGATTCCTGCACCTACATTTCAGGAACCAATCTGCTGTTTAGATAATAATTGCCATATGGTTCATACTCCACCATTCTCTGATCTTGGGCCTCTTACTAGCCATATCCCACCATACTATGTGACCTTCAACACTGGCTCAACATTGGTCCATAAATTCAATCAAAGTGAGGTGACAGAAATGGAAAATTTCTTGTCACAGCATTCTTCAATCACTGAAGAGCAAGCCACATCAACAATCTGTTCTATTTATGACTTGTATACAAAATGGATGGCAGCAGAAGTACCTGATCAAACACCCACAACTCGATATTCCTCTCCTCTATTTTCTAACAGTACAGACCAAGATGATCCAGAATCTTCCATGTCAACCATTATTGAAGATGATTCAGAGTGGATCAACTACATTCATAACTGGCAAAAGCAAGGGGCTACCTGTAGCATGGGCAAATGGGGTTCAAAAGTGTTCAATAACTCAGTAACAGAAGATGAACAACTTGCTGCTTATGCCATGGAGCATGCTCGTACTCCTATGCCACCAGACAAGTGGGAGAACTGGACTTCAATCTGGGCAGAACCTTCAAGGTCATTTTGGAAATTGTCAGAACGGGCAGAGATTTCAAGCAATGATTGGGCAGCTTTTAAGACTCATGTTCATTTACCTAGAATGGCACACAATTGAGATACAAGTTTGTAATCTTCCTTGTTCCCTCTATCTATCAAATCAATTTTCAGGTGGCAGTTATAGTCTTTTGTAATTCCTAATGTGTATATACATACATACATATATACATGAGCATGTGTCTACCCAGAGAATCCTGG
Organism: Fistulinella prunicolor; assembly: GCA_038089875.1. Taxonomy (NCBI): domain Eukaryota; kingdom Fungi; phylum Basidiomycota; class Agaricomycetes; order Boletales; family Boletaceae; genus Fistulinella; species Fistulinella prunicolor. The sequence goes on from JBBPLP010000946.1 coordinate 8,221, forward strand.
GATTCCACTTGCTACTGCACTAACTAAGCACACATCAGCCTTGGATAAGATTGCCCCAGACACATTGAGTCACCAATTTGGTCTATACTCAAGTACCTTCAATGAGTGAAGTCACTTATCTGGTTCATCCTGCCTGCCTGCTTGTTGGCAATAAAGGCATCACTATCCACTGTATCCAGTGGAGGATGCCTTTTTTTTTATCTACCCATGTGGTGCCTGACTCAATAGTCCTCTCATATTAATGTTACCATTGCTTGCATCTTGCATCACATACTACCATGACTCACTTCAGCCTGACATTTCAACATGGTCCAGTTTGAATGCCAAACAAATGACTGGTTGAGCATCACATGTGAAGAGTCAGTATGGTGGGATTGGTGCCAGTTTTTATTATCACCCAAATACCCTATATAGCAGTAGTTAGCCTGTGTTCCAAGCACTGTTGACTCACTAGCAGCACTAACACTGTGACATGCCTGGCTTGGAGTGTGGCAATGTCTTGTGTACCACTGAATAGTGAACACTGACCAGGAGTGAACTCATCCAGAGAGCATTTTGATGCTGGCATGGAAGGTTAGCTGCCAGTGGGCATCAATGACACTGGAACAATGTCCAGAAGGCAGGTAGTTCATGTTGGGAAGAGCTCAGTACCAGCAGCAGGCCAGCAGGTATTGAATCAAATTAAGGTGTTCATATTGGTGATGGTAATATCCATATACATGACACTGAACTATTTTGACAAAGTAAGACAAGAAATGAATATAAAAGAGTCATGGATATCCTTATTTAGTAAAAAATTCCTGCTACACTGCAGGCCCTTCAAATTGCATTGGGAAATTGGGTCTGCTTGTGACTGTTATGGTGTTAGTGGAGCCATCGGAAGAGCTAGTCTTCACAGCCAAGTAAGTTCATCATGCATAATAGCCAAGCACTAAGATGTGTTGAGAACATGAGCAAGAGAAACATTTTTCTCATGTCCCAAAATACATATAACCATCAAGGCTGTATGTGGAATGTTCTACAAAAGTCCATCAAAATGCATGCTGCACTCAAGGCAGTGGATATGACAAGGCTATGGCACAGCCAGGCATAGAAATGCGCAGCATCATATGGAAGAGAAGTAAAGAGGCACCAGCATAGCTGAGCATAGTCCTACATAGCACAGAGATTAAGAGAAGGCTGTGAGCACATATGTATGTAGGTAACACAGTCTAGCCACAGGCCACAAGTAACTGAGAAAGGGATTTTAAGAAAGGAAGCCAGACTTCCATATATGGAAGTGCCACTGCCACAAGAGCAGCCCTCAATGTGAAGTTCCTGCCCACTCTGTGGCAACAGGAAGGTAAGATAACAAAAAAGATCTTAGGACTTGCTGAGATAAGATAAGATAAGAAGTTTTGTCAAGAAACAACTAAGTCTAGAAAGTATAGAGGTAAAGGTTAGGACTAGCTGTAACACTTGCAGTTGGTGATTGAAACAACCAAAGTGGCAGCAAGAACCAAACCAAACCTCAAAAGGTAATGGTGGTAGTAACCTTTACCAAGAGCCAACTAAGGGAATCACCTAGGCACTAGGAGGAAGAACTTTTGTATTGTACTAGGCAAGTACTACTTTACAGTAGGGGAAGGACTTCAAAGAGATCAAGAATGGGGAGCCATTCCTGAGTCCTCTAGGTCTTATATACTAACTACATATTGTTACGAACATAATTGTAGCCCAGCCCCTATCCTATCATTTTCAACTTCCTTAGTCTTGACGACTACTCATGAGTCCTTGATGAACTTAGACAATTCCCTGAAGTACGATCATGTGACCTGTCACATGATCTGGGCTAGATCCCATGTCATGAGGCTATGCCTCATAACCCCTGTCTTATAGAGATCTGTGACCTCTCATTCCTAGTCACAGAAGTGTTGCATACTTCTCTTCCATTCTACATGCGCTTGAAGCATGTTCGATCACTGAAGCACTGGTATGCTTCCTTTCCATTCTGATGCCTTAAGGGCATCACATCTCTTTCATGGTTGCTTGACTATGCCACAGCCTATCCCTTGATGAGCATGCTTGCAGCATGTCTCTGATTCTTATTTCATTGATACATGTGTAATGTGCATGTACACAGCCTTACATGCCTCTAGTGCATGTAGTGTTCCCTTAGATAGGATTACATCTATAGATTATATGTACACACGGACACATACATAGTTAGTACATATATACATAAGACCTAGAGGACTCAGGAATGGCTCCCTATTCTTGATCTCTTCGAAGTCCTTCCCCTACTGTGAAGTAGTACTTGCCCAGTGCAATACAGAAGTTCTCCCTCCTAGTGCCTAGGGGATTCCCTTAGTTGGCTCTTGGTAAAGGTTACTACCACCATTACCTTTTAAGGTTTGGTTTGGTTTGGTTCTCGCTGCCACTTTGGTCATTTCACATATGTACATATGTGTTTGTGTGTACATCTAATCTATAGATGTAGTCTGTCTAAGGGAAAGCTACATGCACTAGAGGCATGTAAGGCTGTGGACATGC
>JBBPLP010000947.1:0-10748 GCA_038089875.1 Fistulinella prunicolor
GTTATTGTCCGCTAGCTTGATTGGGACTCGTTTGGGCGCATAGTTGTGCAACCAGTGACGATGGGGCGTCATATGAGAAGTGGCCCCCAAGTCTGCATTCCAATCGTGGTCAGCATCGAGTTGGAGCAGACAAAATGGATCAGAGTGATCCAGAGAACGGAGACTTGCATTTCCAGCGCGTTCCACGACCTCCTGGGATTCAGAGGGAACAGAAGCAGTGTTGGCTGCCTGAGACGACGACTAGTTCTTGTCCTTGTTGTTGCCCTTTGTCTTGTAGTACTTCTTCGCTCTTTGGAGCGAATAGCACTTGCATTGGCAGTGTCCTGGCTTCTCGCAGAATGTACAGGGTACATTTGCTGGGCAAGCGCACCCAGAGGACGAAACAGAGAGTGCTGAGTCGGTGGGAGTGGAAGGGGCGTCAAGACGAGGGCGACGATTGATGTCCTCGGTGTGGAAGGCAGCCTTGGCCTTGTCTTTGTCGAGGTCTGTGAGGAGAGCAAGGGAGGACACGAAGTGGGAGTAATCCGAGCCAAGTGCCCCCTATACAAAAACAAGGACCAAAGTGACATAGCAAACTATCACCCAATCATACTCCTTAATAGTGACTACAAGATTTTCACCAAGGTACTTGCCTTGCGAATGGCCAAAACAGCTTCCAAAATCATACATGAAAATCAGGCAGGCTTCCTACTGAAAAGGAGCATTACTGACCAAATACATTTGACCCAACTGGTCCTAAATTTTGCAGAAGCTGAGGAACAGAATGGAGCCATAGTAGCCCTTGACCAGGAAAAAGCTTATGATAAGATAGCTCACTCCTACTTATGGGCAACGCTTGATAAGTATGGATTCCCCAGCCATTTCATATCCACTGTTAAATCTCTATATGCACTAGCTGAAACTGCTGTTATGGTCAATGGTGTACTGAGCACTAAATTTAAAGTGTGCCAGGGTATCCACCAGGAACCCCCTTTCTTGCCTTCTTTTTGATGTTGCAATTGAACCTCTCGCAGAGATGCTCCATCAATGCAATATCTGTGGTTACAAGACACCCTACTCCAACAAGAGGGTAGTGGTGACAATGTTCACAGACTATACCATGGTCTATTTATTTGCCAAGGACAATTTCTTGCAACTTCTCAACATTCTTTCTAATTGGTGTATAGCTTCTGGGGCAAAGTTCAATATCTCTAAGATAGAGATTATTCCTATTGGCACAGAGGCTTACCGCACAGACATGGTGCAGTCTCAAAGGCTCTCTCCAGATCAGCCACAAATACCAGGCCACATGTTCATTGTACCAGACAGTAAAGCAACTCATATTCTAGGGGCCTGGTGTTACATTTCCTCTCTATGCCCCTATTCTTTTCCTCTGACTCTCATAGCCTGCACTGTTTGAGCCCCACCTAGGCCACTTATCTTCTGCCTTATTTCTGCTTACTCATCATTGCTTATTTGGTACTTACTCATGCACAGTTGTATTACCAAGGGTACACGTCATCACTTACTTATTGATGCTTATCATTCCAATAAGTCATCGTTCTTCACGATTCTATCACATTCTTTTGATGACTCACTTTGATCATCATCACTTCCCTTTTTATACTTACTTCACTTGCCCTGAACTATGGCTCTACATATATAAACCCATTGATATCCCTTGATGTACCTTAAGTTAGACCTACCAGAATCTAGCTCATACATTGTCCTTTTTGGTCCTCATATCTTCATCATACTCTTGAGTTGACACTCCTTGATTAATCCTTGAATGACGAACTCCTTCATCATAATCTTTTAATGGCTTGCCCACAAGCCGTATCCTTAAACCTAGCTGTCCTCTTCAGGGGCTAGTCATTGTGTGGCGACACCACAACATCTTTGAACCTTTGAAATCTTTGAGTGACCTCTGGTCTCTACGCTAGCTACATGGCAAGCATAACAAAAGGTCTAACTTCTACATTGAAATCAGTTACTCTCACGTAAGCCCACCATTTCCTACTGACACCCCAGAAACCCTCAGCCTTCAACCTTGAGCCACCCATACGGGTATCAAGAATGGGAGCAAGATGCTTCCAAAACCTCCAACAAACCCCAGCCATTTGATGACCCTTCTAGTCGACAGGAAGAACCCTTGAACTACGTTAAACCTAAGAAGCTCACTCTCAATCATCTTGAGTGTCCATTCCATATGGACATTCAGGCCTATGAGCGCATCCAGTTCAAGGTAACTCTACAACATTTGCAGCAGGGCATAACCCTCAGGAACCGTGTTCTTTTTCTAGACATCAAATAAGCCATAAAAAACTTGCTGTGACATAGATCATTAGTATCGACAATGTCCATCTTAGTAGTGAGTTCATATTTGATTACATACCTTGGCAAGGTCCTGCATCTTGTTACCATCATTAAAGGTGACATTGATGATGGTGGTGAAGTGATTGAGTTGCCGCCATGAGGGAAAGTCGGCGACATTTTTTTGATTGAAGTCAAGATCAAGGAAGTATAAATGATGACAAACTTACTATTTCTCAACTGCAGCCTCAGCATCCCGACCGAGGAAATCAAGAATCCATTTGATTTCTTCCAAAATGTGCTTACCCCACATGCCTGAGTGTGATGAGTGTAACCTGTCAAAGCTGAGTGCTAGATGAGGGTCAGAGTGCAGAACAAGCCAAAAAACATTCTGTGACGAAGCACATCAGTAAATCGAAACGCAATTTGTGTGCTCTCAGTGGTAATACTTACTTCAACCGGCTGAAGTCCAAACTGTTTGAGTATTTCCTCTCCACATTGTTGGCTGTCTGCCCAAACATTTAATGTGTCCTGTGCCTGCACCTGCTGTTGGTATGGAAATGACTTGGAAATATCATGAAGCTCTTCAAGTGGGACTAAACACACTAGACAGGGGCATTTGCCAAGGCGCCCGCAGATGAGTGCCATCATACACCTGTATAAATGTGCCCGATAAGCTTGTGACTTGTCAAACAAAGATCTTATCAGATAGTACATACTGTTTTTCATAGTCCACCAAAAGAATTAAAATGAGAGGGAATAGCCAGTGTTCAATCTTGTCATGGCACATATGGGTGTACCCCAATCTCAAATACTGTGCAACTTCCTCAAGTAATAGAGAAAACGATCAGTGCCAGACTACACGTTTAAGTGTTGTGTAGTCAAGTTTCCCTTCTTCCTTGGCATGCTCAGGAACCTATCAACATTTAAATTAGCTAGTGCAGTAATGAGGAGATCCAGGGGCTCACAATTGGTAACCACCCTATGACTGTACCTCCTCCAATATCTGTACTATTCCATATATGTGCAGGAAGATTTGCACAGCGCACGACTACAGGATATCCTTTAACTGTTCCAAATGATATAGCTTTGACTTGTTGGCATAAAGGATAAAGGCAAGCGGCACAGCATTTTCAGCAGAGGCTGGTAGAGAAGTCTGGTATGATTTGTTGTAGGACATACATGTAAAACTTAGACTACAGATAATATTTTAGGTCGTGATGCTACTTACTTGAATATCCCACCATCTGTCAGCTGTCCAAGGTTCATCATAGAATCGCTCAAACTCTGAGTTGGCACTGTTTTGTTTGTAGAGGCATTCTGCATTCCAAACAAAGTAGGGAGCAATAAGGGGGTTGTTCAAGAGGCCAAGTGCCCATTGCCATACAGATCGTGCATGAACCTCGTAAATGCGCTCCTCCTTCTTGTATGGGGCAGTAACATCATGCTTGGCAAACTACAGTGACTGATCAGCATTAACTGTATTTCATATGCTGTCTGTAGTATATTAGAAATACAACTCACTGGAGTAAGCTCTTCTGCAGTTGCATCACATGCTTTATGAAGCTCGGCCTCATTCTTGAGAGTGACTTCAACCTTGCCTTTGGCAACATGGGAGATGAGATCAAGGAGGGCGTCAATCTGCCCTTTATTGAGAGAAGCCTGGAGCATGATTTTGGTGAACTCAAAATCACCTTTGGACTGGAAGGGACAGTAAGGAGCGGGGTCGGCAGAAGGTCTGAATGACTTGAACTTGTGAAATTCATCAGACATTTGCATAAGATGCGGACATTTGCTACGAGGGTGATACTCAGTCTTGAAAAGGGGAATATCATCATGTCCTAGCTGTTCTTGGCCGTTGGCAGAATTGGTGGTAGACATGGGCACAGAATGGAATGACACTTTTTACCGGAGTAAGAAGTTTAGCCATTGATAATCCCAATCGTTTGCGTCAATACTTACCTGGACTATCAGAAATCTCAAAAGATGGTCCCTGAGGGGCTACTACATTGATGCATAGTGTTAGTATATGTATAATAATATGATAACAAAGAAGACCAGACAGTAGATTTGTACCTCCATCGTTTTCGTAAGAGTGTGATATGTCATCCAGTTGATTTTCAGCACTATTGCCTGCCAACTCTGCCGATGGTGATAATACAGATCTGCCAGAAACGTTCAACCCATTCCAGACACGTTCAGATTGCAGTTGATCTCAAAACATGAGTTAATACCACTTTGAAAATCTGTGAGTGCATGTCAATAACTCACCTTTCAGAGCCTGTTCATAACGGTGCCCCATCAAAGCATTCTCTCTCTCTACTTCTTCTCGAGCGCTGCAGCTTGCCGTATGCCTCTTGAAACCTTGTTGTTTGAACTTTTTACCACAGGTTGGACAAGGTAGTAGAGTCTTCAGCATTGCTTCAGAATAGTTATACTGTATATGTGATTTTTGTTGTGGTGGCATTATAGTTGAATGAAGAAAGAGGGAAAAAACAAAACAGCATGAGGCAAAGGTGAGGCAGCAGCGATGAACTGAAGCTCCCATATGTGATGGCACATGTTCATCTCTTATCATTCACGTGACATGATTGCGGGGATGTGGTAATTAAACCCACCATCATTATAATCGCACCCCGGTATGTGCATTATTTAAGTTTCATTATCATGCCATTTTAATTTAGTTTCTCATGGCTCAGCGCGGAATGGTAAGCCAGTGGCATTAACATGATGCAATTTTTTTTCCGACAACCGGCTCCATTGTAACAAATGCAGAGGTTTGTTGTCAAAGCCAGGTAGCACACTATATAAAGTGCCTTCTGCAAATGTTCTTTCATTGGATTGGAATAGAATTGAGACATCTTGATGAAAGAATAAGTGAGATCAGGTCACATTCCAAGCATGATATATAACAGTGATCCGATGACCGACTGATAACAACTTTGCAATGAGGAATTGGATTCCTCAGATGCAGGGGAAGGGTTATTGTTACGCACTATGCTCCACTTTAACCTAACTTTCCTAAACCTAATTATTTTCTACACCTAACCCTAACTTTCGAGGTCACGTAACTTACCCCTGTCCGATCACATGACATGGATCACATGACTTAGTCCAGTCCCAGGTCATGTGACTGGTCTAGACTCTTATCTCTTATCTATGATGTCATACCTCATGTACTTAATCTCCGTTCCTTCTTTAATACTTCCATGTATAGTAGTACACAGCATGGTCTGTGCGCAGACTTTGACAATATATAAATCCGTCTGTTCAAGCTGGATTCCCTCCAGTCTTGACCATTTGGTTCTTAGTCCTCTTTGCTCTCAGCATAAGGATATTGAGCTCGTCAGGTCCCGCCTCCTCCTCATCATCCACCTTGCCTTGCTTGTTGTTAGCTTGAGAATGGTCCACCATTGGTGCTCTGTCCTTTGTTTATTGAGGGCATAACACTTGGTCAAGACTATATATGACTGCCGGACCATAGGCATAAGCGGGACTCATTGTTTCATGTGTTTCTATCCCCTTCCTTCAGGTGTGTGGTCTTTCCCACCTGAACGCACACTAGTGTTATAGCATAGGTTTCTCGCCTTGATAGAGACAGGTCAAACACCTGGTAAACGTTTGTAGCAGCTTCTGCACTACGTATAACAGTCGTCTGCCGTCTGCTAAATAAGGATAATGTTGCTATCCCCCATAGTGCACTAGGGGTGGTTCTGAGGTGCTTGTCAACCCACATGTAGGGATACACGATACATCTGGTCCCACGGTTTTTGTGATCACCGGTTAATGTCACAACTGATTCTGGGCAGTATTTCCGCGTGCCGTAGCCAGGCATATCTGTTTCCTCCACGCATTCTACCCCTCACCTGATACGCTCATGTCGTGTCCACACATAAGTCATCTCTATGCAAAGTGGCTAACTATTCTCCCCCTTTCACAGGTTCCGTCACCCCCGTTCCCTCTCTAGGATCAGCAATGTCCGACCCCGCCGCTTCCTCTTCCTGCGATACAACAATGGAGGCGCTCATCAAAGCCCTCAAAAGGGTCCTCGTCGACCGAAGAAACGACATCACCAAAAAGATTGCCGACCCAGGCGAGTGGGCCGGTAAACGCAAAGATTTCAGGCTCTGGTGGGCCAAGATCAAAGTATGGGTTGCCTCCCAAAAATGGCAGAACAATCGCACTCGATGCATGGCGGTATATACCCGCATGAAAGACGAAGCCGCGGGCTATGCCCAAGTAATGATTGAAAGGCACCTATGGGATGAAGAAGCTCCCATGCCTGTAGGTGAGCTCACCACACTGGTCAAGCCCAAAGGAGATCTAGCGTGGCCCACATGGGACACACTTCAGGTCACCATAAAGGATCATTTTCGAATCGACATCATGCAACACGAGTCCCTCTGTCGCCTCCAAGGCATGAAACAAGGCGCACAGCCTATAGACTCCTTCCTTGAAAAATGGGAGATCTGCACATACGAGGCCGACGTCGAGGAAGGACATGAGATGGAATTATTGAAGAAGGCGGTAGATTACAAGATCTACTACAATTACAACCTGCACCAGAAACGTGCAGACACAATCGAAGAAATGCGTGCCGCTTTCAGACAACTAGGCCGCACCTTCGAACAAATGCAGGTCGAAACTGGTCGCCCCGCCTATAATTCTTCTCCGTCCTCGTTCCGCCCTGCCAATTCAGGGTACCACCCACCATCCTACCCCCCACGTCAATACTCTTGTGGTCCCCTTCCCCCCACTCCGGGTAACTCTGCCCCCCAATTCACTCCCACCGGCGTCCAACCTGGTCACGGAGCCCCCATGGATATCGGTGCTGTCCAACCAGCCCGCCCAGACTCACGCACCTGCTTCATGTGCGGTCAGGTCGGTCACATCAAGCCCGACTGTCCCCAGAACTCCCGTCACCGCCCTAGCGGGCAAACTCAACATCGCGCCCAAACCTGGGTATGCGAACAATGGTTCCAAGACCCTGTGACGGGGGCAATGGAACAACATTGGGTGGAGACCCCCCTCTCCAACACGGCGCCTCTGGCCATAAATAACATTTCTTATACTCCGACTCCTTCCTACCCTGGTGCAGCGGGTTATAATACTGCCAATGTTCAGCCCCCGACAACTCACCATTGGGCTGCATATATGAACAAAGAGGCCGAAGCCTATTGGAGAGACAAGCTGGCCATAAAAGCCAAACACAAGGCCGCTGAGGCTTTGAAAGGACAGTGATCACTGATAAGAAGGGTGTCAGTGGTCCCAAGGACCTTAGTTTTTCTAATTCTAATTCTTTTCTTACATCAACAGTTATGGACTACATAGACGTGACTGAACTTTCCTCTTCTCAGGGTCCAAGTTGCTCAACAGGAGATGGTACTTGTGCTGTCCGGGTAAGTGAGTGTCCGGCACATGACAATGCAGTGATGGCCAGTCAACTCTCCACGACCTATGAACTGTGTGGCATCAATGATGGCGCAAGAACAATCGCGAGGGATTACCCATTGCGTGGTGCTACTCCAACTCGCCGCCTAGATGCTGGGTTACCCCGAGCGAAACCTTATGGTGCTTCGGCACAGGGTGAAAGGGATATCAGCGGAGACAGCAACAATGGTGTGTCAATGCCGGTTGGAGCAGAGTCCAAAGAGCGCCCAGTATCTCACTGCCTGCCACACCTGTCAGAGGACAAGGATCCTTATATTACTTCTCTTGATACCGTATTTTCTCATATACTTTCTCCACCTAATTCTGCAAGGGAGTCCACTAGCGGCTTGGCTCTGGAATCCAAAAATAGAGTGCTTAATTCCCTACTTTCCCACAGACTTAATAAATCTTCTTCTTGTACGGATGAAACCCCTTCAACTATTCTAAGACCCCTCTCAGCAAACATCATAGGTCAAGGCGAGTTCAGCCCGATCATTTGATGCAAGTACCCAGTCGACGGTATCTGGCGCATTCGCAGTACCCAAGCGTTACTTGATTCCAGAGTGGTCAACACTTTTATAGACAATGTTTTTGTAAACACGCACTGTATTATGACACGTAAACTTCCTTCGCCAGTACGGGTAATGAATGCCGATGGGACCGTGAGCTCCCATGGCGACATAACTCCGAAAGCCCTTTTCTTTATGGAGGTCCATGGACATTACGAGGCAGTAGAAGCATTTGTCACCGACCTAGGTACCCATGACATTATCCTAGGATATGACTGGTTCCATCATCACAATCCCAAGATCGATTGGGTTAAAAAGGAACTAGAATTCGGTCGATGTACTTCTTACTGTAAAGCAATTGCAGAATCGTTGGACACTTACTCCATGGACACCCTTCTCTTATGCGCTCTGGAGCCAGACTTACATAACAAGGTGCCTCAGGCCTTTCATGACATTCTAGAAGTTTTTTCTGAACAATCCGCGGCCCGAATGCCAGAACGAAAACCTTGGGATCACGCCATAGATCTCAAGCTGGACTTCATTCCGTGTAAGGGTCGTGTTATTCCACTTTCTGATATGGACATGGATGAATTATGTACATATTTATCTAAGGAACTAGACAAGGGTTATATCTGTCCTTCCAAGTCGCCGCAGACGGCGCCTGTCTTCTACATACCCAAGAAGACAGGGGACAAAAGACTCGTAATGGACTATCAATATTTAAACAAGGGAACTGTCAAGAATGGATATTCCCTTCCTCTCATTTCGTCATTGGTTGATCGTCTCAAAGGTGCCGACCTATTTACAGCTCTAGATCTTCGATGGGGTTACAATAACATACGCATAAAAGAAGGAGACGAATGGAAAGCCGCTTTCGTTACACCCATCGGTGCTTACAAGCCTGTCATCATGTATTTCGGCCTCTGTAACTCCCCGGCCACCTTCCAAAATATAATGAATGACATATTTAATGACTGTTACGCTTTTGTCATTATTTATCTTGACGACATCCTTATATTCTCAAAAAACAAAAACAAAAAAGAACACGAGGCACTGGTTCACGAAGTTCTTGAACGCCTACGAGACAATGACCTCTTCTGCAAGCCAGAAAAATGTACATTTGCCGCAGAAAAGGTGGACTTCCTAGGGATGCAAGTGTCGAAAGCAGGAGTAGAAATGCAGGAGAAGAAGGTGAAAGCAATTCTGGATTGGCCAGCACCCACACGGCTCAAACAACTACAAGCTTTCCTCGGACTCTGTAATTATTACCACAAGTTCATAGAAAATTTCGCACATGTGGCTCATCCCCTTAATGATCTAACGAAAAAAGACACGCCATTCACCTGGGGTCCGGCACAACAAAACGCATTCAATATGCTCAAAAAAATATTTACAACAGCTCCCCTTCTGGCTTATCCGGATCAAAAGAAGGAAATGTGTGTAGAAACCGATGCCTTGGACATAGCCACCGGCGCGGTCTTATCTATTAAATGTGATGACAACAATTGGAGGCCATGCACCTTCTACTCACACTCCCTCGACTCTCATGAATGTAATTATCCTATTTATGATAAAGAACTTCTCGCCGTCATTCGCGCATTACAAGAATGGTGTCATTACCTAGTTGGTCGAGAACATTTTGAGGTCTGGACAGACCATAAGAATCTAGAATTCTGGAAGAAACCACAAGATCTCTCCCAACGTCAAGCGCGATGGCACACATTCATGCAGGAGTTCAACACTGTATTTGTATACAAACCAGGTAGCTCTAATGGCAGAGCTGACGCCTTATCTCGCCGTCCAGATCACAGAAACGCTGCCGAAAATATTAATAAAGGTGTCACGATGTTACCCAAACATTTATTTATCAACAATGTTTCCCTTTCATCTTCCTTTATTGATAAAATAATAAAAGAAACACAAAAAATGTCAAAAGAAGACTTCAGCGACTTCTCATATTCCCCTGATAACAAAGTCTTCATTAATAAAAACAAAAAAAATTTCATTTCCGAATCTTTACGTATTGAACTCTTAATCTTATGTCACGACTCCCCTATCAGGGGCCACACAGGCGAAACACGCACCTACCGTCTGCTTGTACAATATTTCTCTTGGCCTGGTGTCAAGTCCTTTGTATCTACTTATGTAAAAAGTTGCCAAGGTTGCGCCCTCACGAAGGGTACCACTAAAGCACCCGCTGGCAAACTCATACCTCTCCCTATCTCCAATTGCCCTTGGTGCAATATATCAGTAGACTTTGTTACTGGACTTCCTTTATCCAATTCTTACGATGCTATTTGCGTCATTGTTGATCAATTTTCAAAAGAAGTAGTTTACGTTCCTTGCTCCACCTCTATTTCCTCCCTCAGCCTAGCCGAACTTTTCCGTGACAATGTCTGGTGCATTCACGGCCTCCCCTTGACGATTGTATCGGATCAAGGTCCACAATTTGTGTCCGAATTCTTGACACAGCTTTGCAAACTTCTCAGCATCACACAGAAGATCAGCACAGCCTAT
>JBBPLP010000948.1:316-10746 GCA_038089875.1 Fistulinella prunicolor
CACGAAGCGGAAAAGGATGAGGAGGGGAAGACGAAAACAAGAGGGAGAGGGGGGGGGGGGGGGGGGGGGGGGGGGGGGGGGGGGGGGTGCGTGACCGTGGGATCACCAGCTCGCCATGATATAAGTAGGCGCGGAAGATAGGGATGTGTGAATGACCAAGGGGCAGACAACGCGCCACTCCGCAATCTCGGAGCACAGCTTGTATCATTGACTCTCACCATCGCTCCGCAAGGTTGTGTCGTCGCCAATGGCGGGTACGTGCTGCCATCTTGAATCAGATGGAGCTGTGTCCATGTTGATCGCTGCACAAGAATGCTCCCCACTCATCAAAATCAGGACCGGTAGCACCGTACTCGCAGTGGTATTCGCGGCCAATGGCGAGTATCTCGTCAGTGGTGGTTGGAATGGTGTCCAGTTGTGGCGAGCGAAAGACGGGGAACAAATAACAAGAAGGCTGACGACAGAGACAACGACCTGTCTCGCTGTCTCGAAGGACGGCAGATGGATCGCAGCGGGGACAGACTTGGGTAAAGTGTTTGTGTGGGACACAAATGCCCTCCGAAAGGGTTATGTATGTCTTAAGACATACAAGAATGTCACCTTGCGCCAGGAAGACAAATACATCACTGGAGTCGACTTCTCGCCGAACTCGACTCGGCTCCTCACTGCATCGGGCAGCAGTGCCTCTGTCTGGGATGTCGCCACTGGCAAACGAGTGCTCGGCCCTCTCCGTAACCGTGGGAGTTGGGTGAGAGCAATGAAATATTCGCCGTCTGGTGGTCGATTTGCGACAGCCACTACAGATTTTATTCAAATTTACGACGGCAATGATGGCCGTGTGCTCGTCGACGTTCCAGTGGGAGTATACCCATATTCCAATACTGGTCTCCTGTGGTCGAACGCTCAGCTCTTTATCCTATCTGGCGGCAAAATTCAACAAGTCGATGCATCCACCGGGTCAACATCCTCAGCGTGGTCAGTCCCCAATGTCAACGAGTATTCCTGCATTGCCCTGCCGCAGCACGAGGAGTTCATCGCGTACTCTACAGCGCGTACTGTCTCGTTTTGGAGTACGTCGACATACACTCAGCTTAGTCTCATACAACACACTCAGGACATACGTTCCATTACATTCTCACCGGATAATCGCATTCTCGCCGTTGGAGAAGGCGAAACAATAACGATCCACAGACTGTCTCACATCAATGCAAGTGCCGTTTCTCATTGACCCATGGTTTATCCGATCCAATTCCATGCTCTGACCCTGTTTCCACGCAGGCTCCTCTATCTTTGCCTAGTCTGCGCCGCACATCCCAGGAGTCAAACATCCAGCTCGCGAATGCAGAAAGCTTGTTTCCCCCAGCAACACCTACGTCTCAGAATCCAAGCCACCATGTCCTTGCCAGTCGATCTCTTGTTCGCATACGCTTGCGACAGTGGGATGCTGCGGTCGATGATGCCGAACAGGTTCCGTCTTCTTTGCTCTCTCATACACTCATACTCATGCCAATTTACATCAAGTCCATAAAGATTCAACCATCCGTCATTGGCTATCTCGCAAAGAGTGTGGCGCTCGTCGGCAGGGGCGAAAGGGACGAAGGGTATCGGACGTGCGACATCGCGCTAATACACAATTCAGCTTACACTCACATTCTCCTTCTGATCAAGGTCTGTATGTCATCCACTCGAAACTAGTTGTGCCTGAGTTCTTCGAATTTCCTTAGGCAGTCATCGTTTTCATGGCCGGAGATCACCAGGATGCAATATCACGCGTAGACGATCTCATCGCTACAGTCCATTCTAACACACTCTGCTATGTCGTTCAGGTACGTCCACAATACGCTACCACACGGGAAAAAAATCGGCACTCACATTTCCTACAGGCATATATGTATCATCTCCTTGGCAAATCGCAAATGGAAAGTAGCAATTGCGAGAATGCGGCGCGCTTATTTGAACGTGCGCTCGTCCAAATGCAACATCGTGACAGTCGAGCACTTTTGCTTATCTCGTTGGTACGCATGTCGCTCACTATCTAGAAGTGTATCAAAACCGTTGTCAACAGATATCCGGATGGACGTTCGATGATCTAGATGTCGCGATCAGACAGGGTCTTTGTGAAGCCTTGTATAAGGCAGGTCGAATGAAGGAGGGAGTTGAGTTTTTTCTCGACATGCAACATACGTTTGGCAAAGAGGTCTCTATGAAAAAACCCATCGTCAAGTGGGTTTCCAGTGAGTTTATATCCTGGTGTTTTACTTGCTGTGTACTTATTTTTTCGGTTCATACAACTCTTTTTTAGATTGGAAGCTGCGTTACTGCGAAACGCTAGAGCATCTCGGTGATATGGCGATGGCAGCGGAACGACATGATGAGGCCATCACTCACTATTCAACTGCCCTGTCCCTCGATCCAGTCACTCCCCAAGGTCTGTTTATTAAACGAAGCAAGGCACGGACGGCTCAAGGCTTGTGGGATGATGCACTAACTGATGTAAACGAGGTTTGTCCAGTTTCCTCATGTGAATCCTTTTCATATCGACGTGAAATCATTAGGCAGTCGCACGAGATCCGTCATCGCCGTGGGGCTACGAAGCACGGTATGGGGTTTTACATGCGTTGAAACGATATGTCGATGCTATGGTCGCGTTCGAGACAATGTTATTGAAGATGGCACAATCTCCAGATCCAAATATTCGTGGTGAGTCATACTCAATAAAAATTGAATATGGACCGTTGATATCCCCCACATAGAACGTCGTGAGCAGTATATCAGCCCACAGAAAATCCGAGCGAAGATTCGCAAGATTGTTCAAATGACCATTCGTCATTCGCCCCGGGTGCTGATAAGCACATCCACCGGTCGTCTCCACAATAGGACTGAGCAGGCATCTGCATTCGAATCTTCTCCCGTCTTCAGCGAACTCTTATCATCGATGACGAGGCGTATCGACCGGGCCCGGATCAAATATGAAGTAAAACAGTTTTTCCGATACGTGATGCTGTCGCACAAATGGGAAGACGACGAACCCCTTTTCCAGCAGGTCACACACATAGCGGTTTATGACTTGAATAAATCTCCGACTCATGAAAAGTTACAAATGTTCTGCCGGCTTGTTCGCGACGCTGGATTCAACTGGGCCTGGAGTGATACGTGCTGTATTGACAAGCAGGATCATTTCGTTCTCCAGGAGGCATTGGTGGCAATGTTCAAATGGTATCGTGGTTCTGACTTCGTGGTCGTCTATCTCCGTGGTGTTCGCTCTCCTGCGAAACTCGGTGATCTCGTTGGGAGTATATGGAATACTCGGGCGTGGACATTCCAAGAATATGTTGCGGGAAAAGTGGTTTACTTTTACACGGAGGATTGGAGGCTCTATCTGGATCTGGCAATCCCGAACCACAAGGAGTCGCCGGAAATCATCTTGGAGATGGAGCAAGCCACTGGGGTGTCTGCAGAGCGACTGATGGCCCTTCGCCCAGGACTAAATAATATTCGGGAGAAGTTATGTTTGGCTTCGAGCCGGAAAACGACATTGGTCGAAGATGCGGCATACTCCTTGCTCGGGATTTTCTCTGTCACTGGCATACCGGCCATTTATGGTGAAGGGGAAAGCGCACTAGGACGCCTTCTGGCACACATCCTCCCCGGCTCTGGAGACGTCAGTATTCTTGCGTGGACTGGGCAGTCAAGTAGCGTCAATAGTTGCTTGCCTGCTCGCATCACCGTGTACAGCCGTCCGGCAACGTTACACCTCCCGCTTCGCATTGAGGCCGCTGATATGGCAATTGCTATTACCACGTTGCGGCGCTCCACACTTGACATTAAGCTATCTCTGCAGTTATATGACCGCCTCAATGAACTCCCCACACCCTGGTTCGTAGGAAGCCGGATGAAACTGCCATGTCTCGCCTTCAAACTTCCGCCATTTTCACCCCACCAAACCCATTCAGGTCGCATCTATCATGTGGAAACAGCAGTATTTGGGGCGGTGGAGATCAAGACAAGACGGGATATATCCCGTCTGAATGGCCTGTATCTCGTTCATCCCTGGCTAGATGCTCTACTTGGACGCGAGGAGATGCACGTCGGCGCATTCGCAGAGGATGGTGTCGCGGAGCGGTCCTTGCTGGGTGCGGACGATGAAGATTCTGATGATGAAGACGTCGAAGACTATTTTTCAACGCCACCCGAGCCCCATTTACCATTGCCACCTACACCCAATGAGGATACGGTCCCGATGGACAAAGAGACGCGTGCGTTACAGCTAATGGCGCGTCTTAGACAGTCATTTGGAGCACTCTTATTCATGTTGGATCCGACGAACGGCCGGGAGGAGTACAGGCGAATTGTGGCGGAGAGTTTGATTACGGTGCAGATACAGGAGAACGTATCCTTGGACAAACTTGTCGAGAATGTACGCATACTGGATGTTTTGTAGTTACCCTGACAGCTACATGGAACACCGGTTCTGACGCGAACGTCCGCAACTGCTTTCCAACTTTTGCTATCTAGAAAGAACTACGGCACATGACACGGCTGATCGCCGACCCGAGGAAGCTTAGCATGCTTTGGTGCATGTCAGAAATAAACTGGCGCAAAGTCGATGTTGGGGAGGCGGTCGGGCTGTCCTGAGAGTTCCAGTAACCTGATTGTAAGCATAGGATCGACCCCACCTGATACGAGGTAGCCCAGTATCAGGAAGCTGGCGAAAAATTTAGTACGACCACTTTTCAATCGTATACCATTTTCCTTCGCTTGCTAACACATAACTTCCACAAACGCAATCCAGTACTGCGCAGTGCCGTAGGTAGCGTGGCTGATCTGAGCGGCGTTTACACGACTCTACCTAACCTAGAATACCTCTGGTCTCCCCAGTAACGCTTCTCAGCCGCTGCATTACAGAAGACCCCATTGTCTTTACTACGAGTACAAACACGCAAAGGAGAATGAGGAGCTACAAAGGGTGAGAGGGAACCGAGCAAATCGATGAGCGATGCATGACCTCAAGTGCAACGGACAATCGTGAACATCGTTGTGAGGGTTACGATCAGATGGATAATAGGAGGTGGGGGGTGCCAATGCCATGTATAGAGTCGGTTACGAACTGGAGGAAGAGACAGTGGAGCCGACCGCTGCCTCGCTCGCCAATTCTGCATACCGTTGCGAGAAGTCTGTGTGGTGATTGGTCGGCATGCATGTACACATACGAGGAACGTTGACACTCGCCTCGTAGCCATTCCTTGACCTCTTTTCTCGACTTAGATTGTCCCTCGAGGTCTTTCGATGCTATCCGGAGCAATTCCGTTGCTTCGTTGTGACGCTGTAGCGCATACAATGCCTCGCACTGTTGCTGATACAGCGTAAACCTGAGTCTATCCGAGTCGTGCGTCCACCCAAACATCTTGAGACGGAATGAGCATAGCCGACATAGGATCGAAAAAAAGTGACTTACCAACGAAATACATTCGAATTGCTGGTGTGTTGGGAAGCGGGGGAGTTCACGATCTCGCAGGGTGTCAAGCGGCTTGAGTACCATGTCGTACTGTTTTCTGGCCATGTATGCCTTTCCGGAAATCGCATACATGTGTGCCTGCAGAAGATCGTCATAAGCATCCATGACAGGGTACAATTCTAATGTTCTAACCTGGACGGCGAGGCACAGTGGTGCATTGGTCTCCGGACAGGCCGAAATCAGAACGGCGACGCGCAGCATACCTTCTTCGTGGTTCCCAGAGGTAAACAAGATGATGGCCTACAGTCGAATGAATGAGCGTCACCCGTATACGAACAAACGCTGGAAACAAACCTTGACAAGATAGATGAACCACATGTCGACGACCCTACAACAACGGAAGAGCTGATTGAACTCTTTATTTGCACGGTCAACATGTCCTTGACCAAAGAATGCCATGCCGATTGCAACGTAAGCCAAAATGGTTGGCTTGATGGCGATTGACTGTACTTGTGATCAGTTGAAATGAAGGGGTGAAACGAGGGTTGGTATTACCTTTCGAGCATCTCGAATTGCCGGAGCCCATTGTTGGAGGCGTGCGCGGAGAAGGGCGCGGTTAGCGAGTAGATGTCCACGTATATCCTTCTGTGTCATTTCTTGCGTAAGTGTCTCGATCGCATTCAGTAATTTGTCTTTCCGCCATAATTCCAGCGCCGCCTGGCTAACGCGGATGAGCTGAAGGGAGTCGATCGCGCAGGATACGAAGATCGTTAGAGGGACCAGACTCTATAACATTGGATACCGACGTACATTCAGCGTGGAAGTAAGTACATTTGAGTTCTCTTCCTTTATACGGAGTGACTGGATGTCTTCCTCGGCATCACCCTTGAGGTGTTGTGAAGCGGTTGCCTGGAGCGGGGACGGTCAACAAAAGGGTTCAGCATCAAGAAGGAATATCGCGCGGTGACTTTTTGGTGTAGTTGCACTCACGTCGTCAATATAGCGAGAGGGGAGAACGTCAGCGAGACTGTAGATAGATATTCCATTGTCTCCGCCCATTGCAAGGTCGTTGTTCGCTGAGATCGCCATGCACCAGATCGTTTTCGTATGCTTGATGATAGTCCCAATTTGCTGGTGCGTGGTAGTATCCCAGAGTGAGACAGAAGCACCGTTGGAGGCGGCGATGAACCTGCAATTACTTGATAGGGCGATGCACCTGGGATCGTGACTGCTGTGAATGGACCATCGAGCGAGTGTGGTGCCAGTGGATGCATCGAAGCAGTGGATATTTTCGTCGTGCGACAAGACAAAGAGTTGCGTGCTCTTGCTGTCCCAGGCGATGGATTGGTTGAACAGCGAGTTGACTTCGATTGGCACGTCGACGATGAGACGACGGACAGTGAGACGACGCCTTCGAAGGGTGTAGACGCGAACCGATTTGCGATTCCATGTGGCGGTGGCGACGAGCTGTCCATTGGGTGAGAATTTGACACCGGCCACCCAATTGTCGTGCTTCCAAGGACCGAAGAGCTGTTTGCCCGTCGACAGCGACCAGATGCGAGTCGTCGTGTCGCTCGACCCGCTCGCCACCATCGACCCATCGGGAGAGACATCTACCGCGTACACCGTTCCGCTGTGACCCTTGAACGCGAATGCCATTTCGCCGCTCCCTGCGTTCCACACTATGGCCAAGCCGCCATACGTCCCACTCGCAGCCCATCTCCCGTCTCGTGACACCGCGGTGTTGTAAACAGGGGACGCGGCACCCACTGACACCCCTACCTCCTTGCCATCCTTCACTCTCCATCGTCGAATTTCGCCTTCGAGACCACCACTCACCAGGTGCGTCTCATTTGCGAGAAACGCAACGGAATATATCTCGCCGCGACTATCGATGTTGACCGATCTCGCTTCGTTGCGGTGAGTGAGACTGGAACTTTCACTCGACTCTGGGCCCTTGTCAGTATTTCCCTCGTACATGTCTCGTACGGGTACCTACCATTCCTCAATAGCAGGCTAGGCATTTTCGGTCTGGTATGAACTGATGGAAAGGAGGGCTCTGGGTGTCTACATATTGGGTACGCTATTGCCGTCTGTTATATCCCTTTCAACTCCATATCAGTGCATCAGGTCAGATCCAAAGAGCTGTTACGGCTAGGTGCATGCCGTTAAGCCACCGGACATGCCTTCCCATCTAGGATATGGCTGAGAAGTTGGGGGCTGGCAGAGCATTTAAACGGGCCAGTTCGGGCTCAGGACTCAGCATACATTTGACATCCAAGCACTCCCTTCCGCCAAATACCGCCCCCCTGGCGAACCCCTCGGTTTCTTTGAATTTGCTACTCTGAGACTTGCCCAGGGACTTACCAGCTGCGAACATCCAGGAATCAAAATACCCTGAGTTCCCATCACTCTACATCAACAAAGGTCTTCTTGATCAAACAGGCGGTGAAATAAAGTTATTGCAGTACGTATCCGAAGTCAATGGCGTCTGCTTAGGAATACAAATCATTGTAGTATTTGTGATAATTTTACATCCTAAAATGCCCAGTGAGTGCACTGCTTCTCGAGGAAGGCTGTCGCCTTTTCTGTCCGATCTTCTGCCCAATTGATTGATTGATTGTTATCTTTCGCCACAGCTTACATAATTGAGGCCTTTCGTCACAATCATGATCAGCTGACGAGGCATTCTAAGCTGTGTTTACATCATGCGTAGGTAACTTTACCGTTCGCACTTCCACATGCTCACTGCACGGAAATTAAAGCCCGCACAAATGTTGATCAACATGATCCAGACTAGCCAGTGGTACTGCAAAAAAGGTTAGTTTTGCTTAGTGGAACCCACGGAAGGCGCAACTCCACAGGATGGGAAAGAGAAGCCCCACCAGTCAGTTATGCGGTTTTGATATCAATATTGGCCTTCTAAAGTGTCTTGATGACTCGGAGGAAGATTCTGGGCGCGTAGATCCTGCACTCAACGATGACTTACAGTGGCATGTGCAGGACGTGACCTACACCGAACTGAGCTGGTTTTTTTTAGTTAATTAGCTTTTTCACAGTAATAACTAGGTGAGAAATAACTGTTAAAAACAATCGTACCCTATTGCCGTCATGATGACGGCCAATCGCGAAAATTAATTTCGATGATACCGGGAATGGGCAGCAGCGACGGAACGAGCCGGCCAGTGGTCGAGACATTCGAGGACGATAAGGTTGTAACATGGTCGTGCTTACCCATCCCTATATCGTCAACTCCAAAGTCATCTCAGCCCACACCCGCCAGCAGCAACTGGAAAAGTCTACATCAGGAAAAACGTGGAAGTACGTCGCATTGTTGCATAAGTCCTGTGCACGTGGTGATCGTTCAGCCCCCATGTCTTTCGTATCTCGGGCAGTAATATTCACCCCGGCTCCTCTTGGCTTTTGATTGCCCCTTAATATCTTCGAAAGTTATCCCGCAGAAACTCCGTCGTTACCTTTCCTGCAGGGCGTACAACGCCCAGCACCGTTGTAGGTGGACTGTGAACCTGAGGTCATCCGGGCCATGTGTCTATTCATAAATCAGGAACGGGATCAGCATATCTGACGTCGTCGTTGAAACTGTGACTTGCCTGTGACTTGAGGATGTTGTGGAAAGGAGGGGAGTCTCATCATTAAGTGGTTCGCGCACCATGTCATACTATTTGTCCTGACACGTCCAACTCGGAACCCGTCAGTGGTCCTGGGGAGCGACACGCTTAGGTGAGCGGAATCGTGGAGATGGAAGGAAGAGCAGTCCGAATGTGTCGGTACCGGGCGCCTGTTGTTGAGGGCATACGACGGTGTCTGCCCATCAGATACATCAGATGTTCTGGAAAGATGATGTGGTAGTAGTACGTCTAACCAGACCGAAGATCAACGAGATGCAAACCTGAAGGAGATCTTGGCCAAGAGTACCATAGACATGGGACTGGGGTCAGCATCCTGTTCTGCTTCTACGTAGTGGGCTCGACGGAGGAAGATCGCGGCACACTACATTTAGACTGCCAAGAACGATAGATAAGTGAGGGATGTTCGTCGAAGCAAATGACGAAGAATAACGAAGAAAGCCTTGGGCTGAATAGAGTGGCGGAGGAGAGATCCAGGGTAACTTACAGTACTAGTGCATCCAACACTGATTCTCTCCGCTGTCCTCCAAAAACGCCACCCTCTACGGTCTCCGAATACGCGATGCACGACGGCGGGCGATTAGGAGGGTACCGACCGTATACTGCCTCTATAGATGAAACGCAGCCTTTCGAAGATGGACTGGCAGTAGCTGAGATAAACCGGTTGTATTTTCCAGTTCAATGATGATCATGACGTTCGGATTGTCTGACTCGTCATGGGGCCGCTGGTTTGTTGCAATTCGAGGCTGCTAGCCGGTGGTAGCCGTTGGTAGCCGATGATATCCTATCAGTCAGTACCAAAACCAATTCACAGATCTGAGGAACAATCATGGACGGGGAATCATCAATGATGAAGGCGGTTGTCAACGATAGGCCAATGTCGACAGGAACGATCAGAAATGGTCAAGTTGAAGTATGTAATCTCACGGCCGCTGTTCCTCCGAGTCTTCGCTTCTTCAAGGCGTCATCCTCTTCTTCTTCCCAAACTTCAACTATCCAGGCCAACGATTCTCGGCGCATTTCTTGACTATCACCTTGAACGCTTTGCACACTGCATCTTCAGGAAGCACTGCTCGAACCAGCACGATATCAATTTGATATCAATTCAGCAGGTTCCGAGTTGATTCGGTTCAAACTGGAAAAACTGACCAAATGATGCACATACTTCGAAGAATCGGGTGCAAAAACGGCCTTCCAGTCAGTGCTTTAGAAAGGAGCCGTGATGGCGTTACCCGTCTGAGGGCCACAGTTGCCGAGCACAAACCAGTGAGCACTGCAAGCCAGGACCAATCACCCGTGTATGTAGTTTCAAGTCTATGCATGTAAGC
>JBBPLP010000949.1:0-10735 GCA_038089875.1 Fistulinella prunicolor
TGACATAGCTGTCTTAAAATATCCATATCTCTATGGTTCCTGGGCCAAATCACATGATCAAGGGACCGATATGTAGCTGAGAGTGTCTACTATATTTGGTCTGACTATGCCTAAGCGGAATTCCCACGTGTGATTGCAGTGCGCTTCGCGCACTGCATTAGGTTTAGGCATTGCAACGGTTTTTGGAGTCACTGTATACAGAGCACTTGACCCCAACTACGAGTGGAGCCACATTGACCCTAGTGGTAGGCACCCTCTGCCAATGGGGCATTGCCGCCTCCATTTTATTTTGCAGATTTGGCCAGCTTCCCATGCTCCAAATTCTGTGATTATTTTTTTTGTCCAAAAGTTCACAGTCCCAGGATCACGTGACCGCTCGCGAATATTTCCTTTTATAGTAATATTTGTCATAGTAAAATCACGAACATTCATGACTCAATGTTAGGAATTTCGGAATTCCGGGCTGGCGCGGAGCGCCGGCCCGTAATCCTGGTGTGCAATGCAATATATACACATACAACTACAAATTCCTTACTCAGACCCCCTGGCCATTCCTGACCCTCTCCAAGATATTCACAATTAACTGTATTTTATAATATAGCAAATCGCGAGTTGATTTAACAGGTTAACCCCAAGCGTCATATGCACAACCCCACCCATATGTAACTACATAATAGAACTGTGGCCAAATCTGCACTTTTCTACTGTGTACACACGCTATGAATATATTCCTTATTTTCTGGACACTATTGATGATTCCCTTATCGCGAGAAAACGCGGAAAAACGCGGAAAATGTAAACATACAGATCTTTTTGTCTTTAGATGTTCTACAACTTTCTCTGTCCACTTTGTGGGCATTCCTGGGCTTTGATGTTGTTTCGACTCTTTTGCATTCACCCACTATCTTCCCCATTTTCCTTATTTGGTAAGATTTGTCAGCTTTTCGTGGTCTGAAATCTGACCACTCATCTGATCACACGTCTCTCTGAAGCAATCTGACCACGAACCAAATCAGGTATCATGATTTGTCATCTGTGATCTAATTTAGTGCTGCCGGGACCCCCTGAGGAAAGCAAAGGCGGCCCGTTTAAAACACTAGTGTTAGGTTAGGTTATCTTAGTTAGGTTAGGTTGTTGGGGGACCCCCTGAGCGAAGCGAAGGAGGGGGGCGAAGCCCCGTTAGATATTAGTGTTTGTTAGTCTTAGCCCGGGCTATATTCTGCTGTGGGGGTCCCCCTGAGCAAAGCGAAGGAGCGGGCGAAGCCCTGTTAAAGTTAGCGTTCGTTAAGGTTAGCTAGGTTAATCTTTAGTAATCTGGGCGGCAGCCCTCCCATGCAGACATTCATTTGTTATATACTGTAGTAGACAGCGAGGTATTCATACATGGATACATATCCACACGCAGTTTAACAGGAGCATTCATTTCACCTTTCGCCATCTGTATTGTTTCGCTTAGTAATCGATGAAAACTCGGAGTCCTCGAAATGCCTTGTCGCGAATCAACACATACCAACGCGGATTTGATAACAATGCAACAAATTTCTTAATATGTTCACGCACAAATTTCCCTGTACACTTTGTTTGGTTTTCTCATTAAATGTTCTATGATTTGTTCATACGTCATCCTATTATGATCAGTCATCCAGGTCACTGGTTCTCGAAGTGCCTTGTCGCTAGGTTACGCGGACGAACGCAGATTTGATAAATGAACGTTGAATTTCTTGCAATATCCACCCACATATTCTCCTGTCCACTTTGTGGGCACACTCGAGCTTTCGTGTGGTTTTATGGTTACTTCTTACCGCTGTCCGCAATAGGTAATCGCTTTGCTTAGTCATCCATGTCGGTAGTACGTTTGAGATTTGAAAAAGCCTTGTCGCCAACTTACGCGGAACAACGCGGATTGGATGAACGAAAAATTAGTGTTTCGATTTATTCCCTCGCATCCTTTCCTGTCCAATTCGCAACAATTGTGATATATGCTTTCGTAGGACGTGGTAAGATGTGGTAAAATGTTGTAAGATGTAGTAGGACGTGTGGTAAGATGTGGTAAGATGTGTCATTAGTAACACGTCGTTAACCACCGTTACTCCCACGCTTGCGTAACCCTTCTCTTCCTACCATCTCCCCATCCTCACCTCACGGCGTGCAGTCGTATTTTCTTACCCCCGCGGCGTGGACGTCGCACGGGTTAGTACCTTCTCTGTTGACGACGTGAACGTCGTTTTACCCTCTCGCTGGCGTGAACGTCGCGAGAGCTTTTTCCTTTTACCCTCTATTGTATCCCCTTGCGATGTGAACGTCGTTCTCATACTTTTCTCTATCGGTCTGGGCAAAACTTATCGATATCTATTCGTGGGTAGACGCGCCAGTTCGTACAGTCATCGATGGCGCTCAAGGTGCGTAATTAGGTGTCTTATCCTATCCGCACGCGCGTTTTTTGGATTTTTCTCCCTGTGTTCAGGACATCGCTACAGCCCCTTCCCGAATGGACAAGTTTGACTGTTATAGTCTTCTTGTCTCACTCGGGGGTGCTCGCATCAAATTCATGGCCGATCGGGTTATTTCTGGATTTTTTCGTTAGGTTCTAAGCCCTTGATGCGTTGACGTTTCATTGTATTCCATCCCTGGTCGTCGTTATACCGGCTGCATTATTTATCCATTCTCGCGAAGTGCACCTATGTTCTCCGACATTGCTATATCGGTGTCGCTATTCCTCTCATGATTTTATTTTCTTATATCTGGCAGTCTGAATGATGTATTGTTCGACTCCCGTATTGGTTTAGCGCTAGCACTCTAATGAATTTCAATACATGTATCCATATTTATGGTAACGAACAATCTGTTATAACGGTTCCCGATCGCGGATGGAAGATCGTTGTCTCCATATCCATTTCTTCCATACTAGATAGTATAATCCTCAATTGTGCTTTTCGTTCTCGTTCGATATCCCAAATTTGGTGCCCGCTCCCACCCCACGCTCGCGCTCATTTCTTTCTCGTCTTTACTCTATCTATCTTCCTACATTGAACAGTCAAACGAAACCCTTTGCACTCCATTTAAAATGGCGCGTGATCGTACGCAGTATGGATGTCCTATCATCATCGATTTTACGCGCTAATTTCTTGATAGATGTCCTCAATGCACTACGAGGACGCGTAACCTAACCGAACATATTCGGACAGTGCACCAGGTAGACTTTCAAATGCGATATAGGAGTAGGTCCCTGTTACCGTCATCAGATCCATCATTAATGCAGCGCATATAGGCAAAGATATCAATATCTCACGACAACCAGATGGTCTCTTTTACTGTCAATGCGGGGTATTCTCTCATCGCAACCCGGAAGAGCTCAGGAAACATATGAGGTCCATATGTGACCCTGAGAGTAATATTCACCCCGACTCTGACCTACCTCTCGCCGACCGTCCACTTGCCGATGAAGATTCGTCGGACGAACAAAACCTCACTCCTGACAATTGGGACGTCGCCTTACCTTCAGAAAACTTTACTCATACACCCATGGAACTCGACGATGACGAGTTCCTTGGTTTCAGTCAAGATTCTGATATTCATCCATCGACAGAATTGAGTCGCGTCATTGTCCCTGAGGATACTCAACCTCCATTCATCTCCCCACAGCATACATCCCGGCATATAGCCGCTCTGTCGCGTTGTGGGCTCATGGTGGACCTTAAGCACAAGCTTGTTATATGCACGGAGTGTTCAGAAGCCGTCTTCCCTCTTCATATCCGTTCTCACGTCCTCCAACATGGGACGTTGTGTCCTCCTTCCAAACAGTTCGACATCATCATAGAAGACCTTGCTATCGGTGACATTCATTCGTTATCTCCATCCGACGTCATCCCTCCGATCACGGGCCTTCCGTTAATGGATGGTGTCCGATGCACAACATCATCTTGCAGTCTCTCCTTCTCCTCCGAGCGCTCGTTTTCTCGACATTGTCAACAGACACACATTGGCATTCCTATAACATACGAGCCCTGCAAAATTCATCGAATTTTTGGCAACAAGAGTGTACAGTTCGTCGTCCGTGTCGACCCTTCTCTTGCGAAACAACAACCCCATGGTGGTCTCAACGAATACCTTTCGACTATTCGTCCTAAAGAGCAACCCTCCGTTGCAGGAATCCAACCTGCTACCGACCCACGCAAACTCAGCGCCTTTCTGTACAATTCAAAATGGCACGACGTTATCCGAGGTACTCCTCTTGCTACAATTCAGTCTCTGATCGCCTTCCCTCGATCGGATGATCCCCTTCAAGCGGTCGTTGAAGAGATCAAATCGATGTTTAAGTTCATGTGCGAGGTTGTCGACAACTTGGACGTGCTTACTCGGAGGCATATTCATACCCCAAAAGGGTTCGTATCTTATTTTCTACTCCATGTCTAGCACTTATCTCTTATAGTGATCTGGCGACTGCCGACATTGAAAACCGTCCATTCGGTCGCCCCCAGACCGATGAATATGTTCTTCGTTGCGCTAACAACTGGAGTCGATACCTATGTGTACTACTGCGCTCCACTGATGGCTCTGAATCATTGTTTCATTTGTCGGCACCTCAACGCGAGCATTGTACAATGGTTCGTCGTGCTCTGGCTGAATGTCGGGACCTTCGGGAACCATTGCAGTCATTGTCATTTGCCCTACTTTCGACATATGACGTAGACATCAAGAGGGACAATTCATTATGTCCTTTAACGCGATTCATAGTCTTTTGGCATCTCCGTGAAGATGGGACTTTCCATCCCCCTTCTTCAATCTCCCCGAACCTCGCCTCTATTACTTTTTGCCTACGTTGTATCGCAGTTTTGAACGCCCATGGTCAGATGCTTGTTAATCCGTCGCTAACTCTCTTGAGGTCCGTTCCCTGTCGGTCTACGCTTCTGTGTGCTGACGTTCCACAAGTTATTACCAAGATGTCCTCCTGCCCCTCCTGAAAGAAGGTTATCCAACCCCATTCAACAGTCTTCGACAACTCACCCACCTCGTCTCTTCATATGCTTACAATACTACGAAATTTCCCGACATGTATTGGAATGCTCTACGCGACACTCTCAGTGTTAAAGGCCATCCGTTGCGTATAGATCTCATTCCTACGATGGTCCAGACTCTCTTCCAAAGCGAATTCTGTCCTCCACCAACTTTTATTGGGAGCGGACGCCACCGCCTTTGATGATGTCATAAATGCTGCCCTGCATGCTAATGGTCCGGGTAACTGGCCAATAGATCCGCTGCGCAATACAGATGACGGGTTTTCGTTCGTGCACTCGTTAGACAACGCGTTCCATCCTTATCTCAATATGGTGTTGACGCATATCCATTCCACCCCATCTGTGTTCGATATTTATCATATCGTGGACCGAGAGGGGCATATAATTCACAAACCTAGTATGTCTTCCTTGTATTGTTTGTCTTTTTGCTCAACTCCTTGGAAGCTGCGATGCGCAATTATCTTCGTTTATACCATG
The DNA here is from genome assembly GCA_038089875.1 of Fistulinella prunicolor. Lineage (NCBI taxonomy): Eukaryota > Fungi > Basidiomycota > Agaricomycetes > Boletales > Boletaceae > Fistulinella > Fistulinella prunicolor. Next base: position 5,493 of record JBBPLP010000949.1, read on the forward strand.
AGTTCGTGGACCTCTTGATGGTGCTTGCCCATATTGCCACACCTGGGGCTGCTCGGGGAACAGAACTTGGCCCTCTTCGTGCCGTTAATTCCATCGACGGACCTCGCAACTTTTTTTTCCTTGCTGGATCATGTGCCATCATATGCCAGTATCTCAAGACTCGCAGTAACACCGGTAGAGATGGCTTTGTCGCCCATTTCTTGCCTGCAGCTGTATCTCGCCTCTTCATTTACCTCGTCGGCCCTGTGCGGGAGGTGACGATTGCATTCGCTGGGCAAGTCTTTAGCGAAAGTATCCAAGTCTATAAAACCCATCTCTATGTCATGAATGGCAAGGCTGTCGACAGCGCTACGTTCAGTAACGTCCTCCGCATGTATACTCAAGAGCATCTTCACGTGCCTTTAACTCTTGCCCCTTACCGCCAGGCAATCAAGGCAATCCTACGCTGCGTCTTACATTACAATGATGAGCCGGATAACTCTGACGACGCCATGGATGCTTGTTTCGGCCATTCCTCATCTACCGGTAACAGACAATACGGCCTTGTATATGATGATCTACCTGGGCTAACCGAGAATATGTATGTTGATGTTCTCCGTCTCGCCTCTCGATATCACTCTTGGCTGGGTATGGGACCATTTTCTACTTCGTCCGACCCTCTCTCTGCATCACACTCCGGGCCGTCTCGTGTCCTCGATTCTCTCTTATGTCGCCTGGAACGTGTCATTCCCACATTAGAGGCCACCCAGGATTATTCTCGCAACCTAAACTCTGTGGAGAACAACATGTTGGAGCGCTGTCTCCCCATCATTCAAGACACGATATCGACAACGCTGACTCACAAGATCCCTTGGACAACTCATTTACGTGTCCCATCCCCTCCCACGCCTAATCCGGAACCTATCCTTGTACATCCTTCCCGTCTCTCTTGTCTCTCTGCGCTGTTCAGGCACCAACGTGTCTTCTTCAAGTCACTCTCGCAAGGGCATGCCATTGAAGTCATTTCTCGTATGCATCCTCATGTTCTCGTCGTTCTTTGCACTGGTGGTGGAAAATCTGCCGTATACCAAGCACCGTGCTTTTCTGAAGATACCGGTTTTCGTGTGGTCATCGTTCCATATATCTCCCTCATGCACCAGACTCTTTCGGATGCTTCAGCCAAGAATATCCCCCATAGCGTCTGGTCCACTTCCGATTGTAAAGTCAATCCGTTCAAGGACAAGTTGGTATTTGCAGCGGCGGAGCATATTTCTATGGAGCCTTTCCGAGAATGGCTCCAAAATTCCCATCGTGGTGGTTATCTCCGCGGTATTGTCGTGGATGAGGCACATGATGTTTTACTGTCTCAAGATTATCGCAATAGCTTTCATGCGTTCACATGTTTAGGTTCCATTGGCTGTCAAATTGTTCTCCTATCCGCAACAGTTAGTCCATCAAGTGAAGCTGCCCTGTGGAAAGTAAGTAACTTGTTTCCTGACGAACATCAAACTTACCTGTATAGGCTGTTGGTATTGATACTCGTCGTCTTCCGACTTGTGTCATTCGTGACCCTACTCATCGTCCTAGCATTCAATTCCTTGTCACGCGCATAAGTGAAGATCGACTCTTTGATTATGCCGTCAACATCGTATTGAACCATACCTCTGACTCCCCTCTCGACCGTGGTATCATCTTCTGTGAATATGTTGATGACGCAACCAAACTGGCCTCTCGGATTGATGCTCCTTTCTACATTGGAAAAATGGACGTCGAGGCTCGATATGCTGCTCAGCATCGTTGGACTTTGGGACTGTCGAAATGGATATGCGCCACATCTGCCTTTGCCCAAGGCATCGACTATGGCCATGTCACTTATGTTCTCCATTTCCGTGTCCCCAAGCATATGACATTACATGCGCAGCAATCTGGACGACTCGCGCGAAGAGTGGGAGTTACTGGCGTGTCTCATCTTTTATACTCCGATCTTCCTATTCATCGACCCAACTCTGAGGTCGATATCGGTGGCTTCAATGCAATGATTGACTTTGCAACCAAAGCCCAGTGTCGCAGAGTGTCGATCTCATCTTTTTTGGATCGCAGTCCGTCTAATTGTTCGATGATATCTCCTTGCGAGTTATGTGACTTTTGTTCTCGTCACACGGTAAATACTTCCCTTACTTTTTGAGCGTTGTTCACTGACACTCTTGCAGCCCCCTTTACCCCCTGTTCACCACCCGGGTCTCCTTCCCCTGGCATCCGTCAGTGAACCTCGTCTTCCCACCCCCCAGCACCCCAGCACCCCTGTTAACCTCCGTCTCGAAAATTCTGCATCCCAGACTCTCGCTTCCTCCCGAAGGTCACCACCAGCTCAACCGCCGTTTACAGACAGGACTTCATCTCAAACCCCACCTCGGAGAGTAGTTGATACAAACCAACGCCAACCCATATCTGCTGAAATCAGTCCGGCTATATCATGTTCGCTCGACAAGGCCACGAAGGAGGTTACGTTGCTCAGGTTCCTACAAGAGAGCGCAGGCAATTGTATTCTTCATGTTATTGCTGGAGTGAACCAACCGCATAAACTCCATCAATGCGCCCTCTTTTCACGATTCTCTACTTATTATCGCACATCTCGCTCACACCTTCGTTTCGCTGAAACTGGTATCTGTTATCGATGTGCGGTTCCCACTTCCGATCGATTTGGGCATCCCAACCGCTCCAAAGACGGCCCAGCCTGTCAATTCGATGACATCCTCAAGCCTCTAGCATTTGCCATCTATGCTATACCACCTCTGACAGATATCGTTCTTCCCCAGGCAGGTGTGACACCCGAACGGCTTCCTACCGTTGATGTATATGCGCGGTGGCTTGGTACTTTTCGCCCCAGTCACCGTACTTGTAATCTATTGGAAGTATGCCATGCATATATCCACCTCCTAACACATAATAGGTCGGGTTTTTGAACTCACGCTGGCACATCTTATTGACCTAGTCAACCAGGCTTCCTAGATTGTCGATCGACGACATAGCGATGCACTTCTCCCAGCTCTCATGACATGTATTGCAGTTTGTTAGTCTCTTGTGCAGCGTTGTCCTAGATAGACCTAAGCAAGGAAGCAATCTGGAGAGATTTATTCATCTTTCAGCCCATACTTTGCATCCTGCACGATGTAAGGTGTCTCTCGAACCACCTGTTGATCATCCTCATCCTCGTGATGGTCAATTCCAGTCTACTGGCTCATTGACTGTTTACTCCAGGTACACGATCACTCCAATCGAAATCCAGTATCGTTTTAGGTTTGTATTGTATGCCATATTCTCGTACTGCCATTCATAATGAATGTCCTTCACAATGGCTCATATAGTCCCAATTCTTCCACGTCGTGACCCTCCTAAACCCTCCCCTTTTTTGGACGGCTTTTAGCTCCTCCCCTCACCTATCGCGTCTCTTTGTCCAAGGTTATCCTGTCTTTGGTTATTGGGGTTCCTACTTCTGATAGATTCGAACATCTGAAACGTTCCAAAGACCATTCCCCTTACCGATTTGATGGCATTCTCAAGCCCCCGGTATTCACTATCTATACCGTACCATTCCTGAGAGACACCATTCTTTCTGAAACAGGTGTAACAATCCAACAAGTGCAGTGGTTAGGTACCTTTTGCCTCAGCCATCATACTTGCAATCTATGGGAGGTATGCTACGCACACATCCATCTGCTCTCACATATTATGTCAATTTTCGTACTGTATGCTGTTACATTAGCCTGACATTTCTAGGACAGGTATCCTAGCCTTTTGATCGACGACCTAACGACGTGCTTCTCCTGGTTATCGTGTCAGTATTGACAGGTGTTCTGTGCTGTTTTTTGGAAGCTTCTTTTGAGGTCATACTAGATAAACCTAATTTAGGAAAGCAGTCGATCACTATGTTTATAAGGCGTCTTCCCATCTTATCACTGCCTTGTTTTTCGACCTCTATTTTGTACCCCAATCTCAACGATGTGAGTGCCATTTCGTAGATTAGTGCCCCGCTTACCTATCAACACCCTCCCAGGAATAACAGCCCAGGTGTCCATCCTGCAATCATCGTTTCGCGTCAGATTGACGAATTAACGCGCACCGTTGAGGTTGTCAAAATCCAGATGGCAAAGACTAAACAAGCTATGTGTGTGGTAGAGCGATCGCTCTCTGAGAGCTGTCGGTTGATCAAACAGTTTGGTGTAGTAAGCCTTATCCCTTCACTTTTGTCTTTAAGGTTGTTGCTTACTCTTCTTTGCAGGCTCCCCCTCCAAGCTCTCCAGTTCTTTTATCGACCCACCGCACTCCAACTTCCCCCCCCCCCCTATGCTCAGTTCGATTCCTTACCGTTGTCATAATCGTCGTGTTCATCGTCGTGCTCGCGCAGACGACATTCGCCCTATTGCCTCGCTTCCCATTCAACCTGGTGCTATAATCACCCCCTACAAAAGTCGCCGTCGTTTCAGGTTTGCTTACACGCAATATCTTCTGGCAGGCTTCCTTATAAATTTGCATATAGCCGTGTTGCTTCGACATCTGACCTGATGAATCACTCTCTGGTAGATGACATGCGGCCCCTCTCCTTGCCTGTTGTCCTTTCTTCTGATAAATTTTTTGACTGCACTTCCAGCACTGTTATTCTTGGTCGTTCTTCACAGGCGTCACCAATGAGACAATTACGTTCGCGTTTCGTTCTTCTCGAACCTGATGTTTTTCAACGTGTAGAGGCCCTACCTCTCTGCTCTATATCTGAGTTTCTCGAACATTTTGATGATTTCCTTTTGTATGTTGTCACCGGCTGCCCTTGTTGCTTTTTCTATCGTCGTTCTCAGGATCATCACACCAATGAACCTTGCCCATACTTTTCCTTTGATCTCGCATCTTATGAACGTTTTCTTCAGCTGCTACGTGCTGCAAAACTTTCTACCTGTCAACAGTGTTTCATTCCAGTCTATCAGCACCATACTCATAGCTGTCCTCCTGTTTGCTTATCTCCCACTGCTATTCCCATCTTAGCCTTTCTTTTCTGGAATCATCCCTCGACGCTTACCTTGGCAATCCACCTTTTACGCCGTACAGTTCCCTGCGAGGAGATTAGCACGGAATTATCTATGGAGAGCTACGTCGCCTTTTTGGGAAACGTCAGCGAAAGCAAACCATTCATCTTACTACTCATAGGTGTTTATTGGTTCCTATACGATAAAGACGACATTCTTCCCACGTAAGCGATGGTTGTTTCTATTTCT
>JBBPLP010000950.1:0-10712 GCA_038089875.1 Fistulinella prunicolor
GAATGATGGTCCCACACCATCCGCTTGGGCGTACTATCTCATTTCCATGTGCTGGGACACTGGGACGTTATCTGTCTCTACATTTTACCTCGTGCGATATAATTCCATAAATGGAAGGTCAGTCTTGGTTTATCTCCGCATAATGGACGCGCTCATACATGTGGACGCTTCACTCGTAGATTGTCTCGGCTGATCAGAACGTAAGCGTTTTTTTTTACCCGCGCAGCACGCTACACAGGGCTAACTTTTTTGATAGGATGATTTATGATGGCCTCGGATACTTCCTCCTTCTGACTTGTGCGATCGTTCACTCTGGTCTCTTACCTGCGCTTATCACTCTGTTTCAAAGGCGTCAATATTTTCAATCTGGTCCTGTACCACGCAAGTGACCCAGCTGTGCAGGTAAGGATTTTTCATTTCCGATCAAATCGCGTAACGAATTCTTACCGGTTATCAGTCTGCAGGGTAAGTGCCAATATCGCCTCTTTGTCGCCACCCTTGGTAACCGTTGTCACAATAAGCGCGTCCTTGGGTTATGCGGTTACCTGGATAATGAGCCAACGGATCTTGATTCATCTCAGAGGTGTGGCGTTTCCCTGCATAACAAAAAAAAATGCAAACATGAATGTTTTCAGAAATATCTGAGCCTACGGAGTTGACACGATTCGACAACATTATCCTCACACGCCCACAGCACCAGCCTGCGCGTTCCATCATATCTGCATTACGCGACTGCGAAATACAGAAATCACCCATTGACATGGAGTATTCGCCGGGTCCGCCTCGAGAACTGGAGCTGGATGTCCAGGTGCATGTAGAGCAGTCTGTGACGGTCGATTACGATCGACTGTCGAAAAGACGGTTAACTGAGGCGTGATAGATGACACTGATCGAGCATCGAGCATTTGGAGCAGCAATGATACACCTTGTATACCCATCAGCTGAATTGTCTAAGTTTCCAGATAAAGGTAATTTTAAATTCGACTCGGGTGAGCTACTGCGGGAGTCTTTGGCTCTGAAACGAGCAATCAACTCGGAGGATGTCCATCGCGCCGCTTGCTAGTCCAGCTCAAGGCTACAAATCTCGTGCAAGTTCGATAGGAGAGCTGTCGATCATCCAAAGAAGCTCGACCACAGTACAAGTCCGCGGACACGACACTGCTTTCCCTAGTTTCCTCGGGACCTCCGAGTTTTTCTATGATTCAAGAGCAGGTACGTGCTTTTCTTTGATTTGACAAGCGGAATTCATCTCACAAGAGGTCCCTGGCAGTGTAAGTATTTATTCATTGAACCTTGTACATCACACCGAGCAATAATGCCGTCGGCCCCCTCAGTTATGAGAACCCTCTCATCACGGCCACTTCTCGTGCCCTCATCTCCGACATACATGCCCTCACCCGTCGGTGTTGCGCGCTCGACGTGCCTAGACCGTCTTCGCTTCTACGCCTCTTCGGCGCCAGTCCGCCACATAGGCTTGGCGACGATCCTTGGTTCAAGGCGATTCGGGTCTGGACCGAAGTAGACGACGTCAGCGAATCAGACAGTTTTGGTTTGTCTTCCTCTCTCTCCTGATAGGCACGACTGATCTCGCCATAGATGGCCACAAGAAGAGTTTCATCGAATACACGCTCAACGTTCTCTTCTTTCCGGACCTTCATACCACATACAGAATACCCCAAACCCTGGCGTTACGCCGTCCGCCATCTTCACCTGCTGAGTCTCAACTGTCGCTTTCCGTCGCTGCTTCTCCGTCCCTCCCAATACCTGGGACACCTATCTGCGTGCCGTCGCCGCTTCACTTGCAGCTCCCTGTCATGACACGGCTCACGCTCAATGAACAGGGCCAGATCACGTACCACCGAGACATTTGGGACGTTGGTGACATGGTGCGACTCATCCCCGGCGTGCGTGCTGCGCTGTGGATCATGGCGCGCGCTGGCGCTTGGGGACTGAGTTGGATCAACCAGAGAGTGTGCGCATGCGTGGACTCGGAGGTCCAGGAGAGTGAAAACATGAATGGGGATGGCGCATTGCTCACGTCCACCCACAGTTCGTCCGTTTAGACACGTCGTTGGGGCAGTTCCAATTCCCATGGCGCGCGTCCTGTTACTTTTCCTTTCTTCTCTCAGGGGGTTTCTGATGTGGCGAACCACCCGATCTCGCCTCGTTCGTTATGGATGGAGGTCCGGTTTCACACCTGTCCGTCGTTTTTGTTCATGTGTTTCATGTCTGTGATGACTTCATGCGTTCATGACTTTGTATCCTGTCACCTTGTGGGGCATTGTTTTGGCAATGGAGCCCCACATGTACTTATTATATTATTGAAGGCGAACCTGAGAACGCGACTGGCCAGGGCGTTGAAGATGCGAGTTTTGGTGTTGAAGAAGGGCTTTTAGTTGATCGGCTTGAAACGTCACCGGTCTCAGTACTTGAAAACTGACTATGATCTGGGATGTCACCGGATGTTATGATCTGCTGATCTGAACCACGTATCACAACTTTTATTTATACCCACACAGTTCCGGAAGCAACTTTTCCAACTGCAGCTACCCGTGAGTTTGCATTGTACGTGTCCTCACCTCGAAGTCCTTCCGTTTGCAAAAGATATCGGTGAAACGTCCGACTTTCGGGCCGCGGTGCCAATGCGGCCCCGATATCATTCACCCCTTCTTTCTCCCATCCCCCCCTCTCCCTTCTTTCTCTCGATTTCGCCGCGTCCCACCCGCATCATTAATCATCGTAATGCAAGGAGGTCGATTTGTGACGTTTTTTGGTGCAATGCGGAAGCTTTAGAAGGTGAGGCCATCCTGCACTTCGGAATCTTCTTGCACTTCTTTCCCCTTCATGGAATTTGCCGAGGTGACTGATGCATGTTCATGTGTCCGCTTGCCTTTCCCGCGTGACTCACTCTACCGCCATGTCGTCGGCTCCCCCCGGCTCATTACGATAATCTCCGTTATCTAGTTTCGGATTTACCCAGTCCTGGACGAAATATGATGGCAATGAGCCCTCTCCTCCTAATCACGCTGTCCGACGCAGTTCCCTTCACCCCGCAAGGCATCGGTCCCATTCTTTGCGAGCTGTGCTGTTCCCTCCTGAAACGTGTCGGATCTTCCCCAACCTTGACAAGCAACCGGACTCAGTGACGCGTGTGGCCCTTGCTCCTGATTTCTGACACTTTTCAAATGGTCGACAAGTCACTGTGCACATGATTCTACATGACACCCGATCGATGAGGCGCGTCTTATCTTCCTCAGCTGCGATGTTTTCACGTGTTGATTTTGCGTTGACACTATAGTAGGCACACTGAGTGACAATTTCAGGTTCTTCCTCCGCTCATCGGGTCCTCTGCCAGGTTCCGTACACGATGGCGATAACACATTTAGCTCATCACGCCCGATTTATCGTGTTACGAAAAAAAAAGCCTACCTTCCACCGAAGAGTCGACTATCCTATGTTGGGTCCTTTTGTCCTTGTGTCATGGTACCATGAACCGTCGGCGGATGTCGTATATTAATGACGATATCCTCGATCATCTACCTCGATCTTGTTATGAGTCTGAAAAGAGCAGTGTCCCACTCGATGAGTAACTGACGACCAGGGCCTCGAAGCATTTGACTGAAGATGTCTACATCCTTGGTCGTGAGACCCTCCGCCGCAACCACATCAAAGCCCGCCAGATGGGAGGCCGCCCGTTGACGTACGAGCCTATCACGCAAGCGTCATCCAACGTCATCAAGTCCACCACGAGGAAAAAAGAAGGTAGGTTCAGGGGCTTGGAAAGTTTATGCATGCATATTCTTGGTTTTCATTCACACCGATCTTGCCCCTCCTCGACTGGTGGCTACGAAACCGAATAGAAGAAGACGACCGCCGTCCTTTCAATGCTTCCGATCATATCTATCTTTGCGAGCGCATTGATGCGCCACGCCCTGCGCCCTGTTGGATATTATTCGGCATCCCCCATTGGTCATATATGTCATAGCGCATGGTCAACGTCGTGAGTCTACATAACCGTTCCTGTTGTGAACGTTCTCGTTCCCAGGGGTCTGACATGGCGTCCACCAAGTCGGGCCTATCTCGGTGCTCGACAGGCAGCGGTTTTTTGATCGGAGAACCCAGGGTCTGGTATGCATGGACGCAGGTTTAGATCATCGTACGTCCTGCTATGTAACCCGAACAATGGACTATTATGATACGTAACACAACTATAAGCAACTGTCCAATCTGGGTCAAGCCCGTGTTGTCCTGCTATCAAGTATTTGGTGGAACTCAGGTTTTTCAAGTCAAAGGATAGGGTTGACCGAGTCGTGGGGTACAACAAAGTTGACTACCCGATTCCCAAGGTTGGTTCATCTAGTGCACATTGTATTGATAAATACCTCCGATGTTAACATGGCAAGATGGCCGAGCGGTCCAAGGCGTGTGACTCAAGCTTATATAAGCTTGCCTGCTAATGCGGGTTTCTCATCTCCGTATGGAGGCGGGAGTTCGAATCTCCCTCTTGTCATCCTTTTTCCTTCTGCAAGGCAGCTTCATGTTGCGCGCAGACCTTTTCACATGAATAGGACTTGCAGTATTTGTTGTGTCGATGGCATTCAAGTTTCTAGGTACATGGCGTAGGAATCTAGGAACTCTTTTTGAACAAGAGCTCGACTGCTCGTGAGGTGGTATATTTATTTGTAGATCCACATAGCCGTTACGAATAGTAATGACGGGCGATCGGTTTCACTTCTATCGAATGTAAATCTGGCACAGACGACAACTCCTCGGCCAGAAAAGAGTGGGAAAATGTCCTATGTCCCATTCAGATGAGTTACGATCCTGCTGGGCTCGCAGTGTGATGATGTGATCTGGCTTCTGTGGACGAGCTTACTGTGGTGTTACAAGTGCTGGAAAATATCTCAATGCGGCCTCTGAGTAGCGACACATTGCTCTCGTTCCGAGGTGTTCACGAACGGCCAAGCAATCGAGTGAGTTATTCTGATGACATCAGAGAACTTGTAGATAAATCGCATTTTTAATCTTTATGCAGAGTATCGTTGGACGAGGAACAGGCGAGGCTCTGGAGTGCCCACCCGCCCGCTCGGCGCTGAGCACGAAGAGTTGTTCGCCTTGGTGAAGACGTGTGACATGCCTGATTCGAAAGCAGGAATGGATGATGATGACGGTGATGATACCGGTGAAGATTTGGGCTGAGAAGAAACCACGTACAGTACACGAGACCGCTCCAGAGGATCTAGCTGTCCTCGAACTGTCTCCCGATGCTTTGGAATTACGTTTACTTCATCCTTGGACGTCGCGCTCAGTTCTGATCAGGCGTAAACGCCACTTCAGAAACCTAGGCGATATAGGAAGCAGAAAAAACGAAGGGAAAAGTTAAAAGTCTGTACGAAAGATCAAGACGAGATGGAGCTTGCCAAAGGGTGCAAGTTATACCCGGCCCGACGAGTTCGTCAGCAGCGCGGTCCATGGACGAAAAGGTTGATCATCATAAGTATCTCACCGATGGAGCTCACGATTGGCCCGGTTCTTCTCGACAGCACGCAGTGTCTCTTCGATGGGCAGTGCTCTTCTATCTGGTTCGTGCAGATAGAATGTTTGGGTTGGATGTTGACGTTTACGAGAGACTTGGATCACTTCGCCTAACATCTCCGTCTTCCACTGCCTCGAGTTCGCCTGGAGCGTTGGGGTCCAGCCTATTATGACGGCTCATTTTTAGCGCTTCGAACCAGGGTTGGACTGATGGAATGCAGAGAGGAGGGAGAAGGAAGGAAGGGCAAGAAAGAAAGAGAGATGGTTCGCAAGTGAATGAATGGTTCCTCGCGCCTTCGCTTCTAACGCACTGCGTGGTGAGTCGAACCCATCATCCTCGTAGTGCCATCTTATTGGTTCGGAGGTGCTGCCATAATACAGGCGTCACGAATCGCCAAGTTCAGCGCGCCTGAGGTGGAGATGATCAGGATCGACGGGTATCTGTGCATGCACATAATTGACCACATCAAATAAGCACTGAGCGAATGGACAGGCATTTCGACCAGACTGGGCTTGTTGCGCTATGCGCAGATCACAGTCCGTGACAACGAATTCGCAAGACGTCTCGCAGACAGGCCAATGCGGGTTTGATGAGGCATAGCACCCGGTAAAGCAGGCGATGTGGAGTCGAATCAAAGAGTGCCTCGAACCAACGTTAAATGAATGGCAATATCTGTTTGATAAATAGGTGAATGACGGGAATAAGCAAGCGCTCGGCGCTAGGCGCACTGATTTCTTATTTACATCGTTCCAAAAAACCCAATGGAAGGAGTATGTCAGTCATCCAACGAGATATACCGAGAAGAAAAACTAATTCAATTGAGTCACCGCATTCACATCCAGCCGCTCGCCAACCCCTTTCACGGCCTGACAGGCACCCTGTGGCTTTTTCAGCCAGAAGCCAAGGCCCACCCCACCCGACATGGATCGTTCCTCTCCGTTCCTATCAGACTTGAAATGTTCGTCGGCAGTTTTACATATCCCTTCTAGTGTCGTGTAGGGTCCAGAGTAACCGAGCCCTCCTTTAGGTGGAGGAAGACGAGCTCTGGAGTCGTCAAAAATAAGGTGCACCCCCAGGAGTGCGAACATGGCGGGCTGTAAGTTAACGACATCCCCAGAAAGAGTGGGTATCACATTTGCGATAGCGCGTCCGATCCACGAATCCGAAGTCGACAGAAGTGATTTCGTAACGTAGAAGGCTTCCATAATATGCGAAAGTCCGAGCATGAGCGTGGGTGATAGGTTAGGGAACACGGTTTCATTGTCTAGTGTGTTGAGCGCGGTGTAAGCATCGCCATAGGTAAGTGGAGGTCCCGCGTCCGTGACGGTGAAGGCTTGACCACCGATATCCAGGTTGGAAGATCCTCTTTCTAGTTCTATGAGACGTTGCTCGTAGCATAAGTGCGCGAGAGCACAATTCTCCACATAGATGAATGACTGTAGAATGTTCGATGCCCACGTTGGGTTGTATTTCCGCACGAGATATGCTCCACAGAGAATGTCACCTCCAGGACCAAACACGCCATTGCCAGGACGGATACAGCCAGTCCTTAATGTGTGCGATCTGGTGGTAGGAGACTTATCTGCAGCGCGGACTGCCTTCTCCGCGGAAACCTTGGAGACTGCATAGTTCGAGAAGAAATGGTCGTGTTGCTTCGGCAGGTGGACATCGTCATCATTGCGTACTTGAATGAAAAACGCCGGTTGGCTTTCCCAGGGCCACAGCCAGAGGCGAGGTCGACGCACAGATACGGACGCAGACGAGGTATAGATAAGGGTATTTGCGCCGATTTCCTTGGAGGCGTTGATCACGTTGATCGTGCCAACGTGGTTCACCTTGATTGAACGAGGGAGCAACGCAATGTGCCGTTCGTAGAAGCGTATGTTGGCAGCAGTGTGGAACACCGTGACTTGTCGTTCTCCTTCTGTGTCTGGCCAGGGAGCACTGAAGGCAGCAGAAACAGCAGCTACATCGGAAATGTCGACCTGTAAGAAAGCGACTTGCTGAGCAGCTCCTGTCCGCAAATCTAGACGAGTGGGCGGGCGAATGTCCAGAACCCTAATATTTTTCGGGTCCTCTCCACGTTCCAACAGCTGCAGGACGATCCAACCCCCTACGAACCCTGCCTGGGAAAAGAGTCAGATACCAGATTTATAAGGATAGCGACCAGGAGAACGTACACCGCCGACAACGATATACCGTCGACCGGTCTTTGGAGGAAGAAAGCTCTTCATAACGACCGGATTTTTCGATAAAGCCTCGGCGGCTGCATGTACCGCCCGAGGGGTGATACGCGCTGGCGAGAACGCGAGCGCTGCCTCAGGTGGAAGCTGCCCCAGTTTCCTGTCATTGAGATAACCATATAGAAAGGCCAGGGAAAGGATGGCGAACAAGCTGAACAATAGGCTCAGCATATTAGGCTGCAGCCCTGAATGCGGCGACAGGAAATGGGGTGGGGCAGACACGTTGTGCACGTGTCCCGAGTCCATGATGGTGGAGGACAAGTTGTTCAACAGCCTGAGTGAAATGAGGGGTGCTCTTGTTTCGTTCCCACCGCCTCCATCATGATGGTGGAGGTTCGCCAAGGCCGAATACGTAAACGAACAAATATGTAAACTGCTGATACTGTCCAAACATACATTTCCTACATAGTACTGATATGATAATCTATCATGATCTTCGTGGACCGCCAAGTCCCAGAAAGAGCGTACAACGCCACTGATCGAACCGCGTTTCTACGCGTGGTCCTCAAAAATGTAAGAAGGGTGAACATCGGGACGATCGACAGGCTCAAGGGTCCATTTGAATTTGGTGGATATAAAACCACGCGCATAGAACCAGGGCCACAACATGCGTCGCAAGAGGCCACTGTTCCTTGGGTAGAAGACCTTGTCCCTCCGGAGGGCGATCACTATACACAAGCTAAACAGAATGAAACTAACAACAGTCACAATATAGCGACCCGCGGCAGAAGGGTCGATCTCGCGCACGGTCATACTGAATATGTTCTATCGAAGAGGTGAGTTATGCAAGGTGGGCGGCGTAAGTGACCTACCGCTAAATATGTTGCTGGAAGGTAAATCATCGAAAGGTAGGTTATCTGATGCGAGAATGTAACTGTTGATTTCCAGGTGCAGAACAGAGTTAACATACCTGTTTCAGAGTGGTGGCTGTTGCTTTCGCCAACCCCTGCTTGGCCTTGCTATCCTCTAAATTTATCATCGCGAAAGTCTAGCAAGAAAACGTCAATATTGCATATTAAAAATAACCAAGACCGTATTCGAACCAAGTGAATAATACCATCCAGTCTGGTAGATAGCATCTCCCTTTTCTGAGTCAGTCTCTTGATCTCAGACATGAGAGCATCTGCTTCTCTGTGCAGGAGTCTCGCAGAGTCTTCACGTTCAGCTTCGGAGATCGAAGGGGCATTCATCGCCGGGTTGGGCGTGTCTCTTACGAATTCCACCGACCGCAGGAAATCTTGGAGGAGCTCGTCATAGTACAGGATGTGTGCTTGCAATTTATGCAGCTCTTGTGCGAGTTTAATGTCACTAGATCCAATGATATCGTACTCCTGACAGGAATGCTTAGACAGATACGAGGCCCAGGAAGCAAAGTTACTCACAAAAGCGTTGATGTGGCAAAATACCACCTCAAGCGCCTCGTCCCACGCGTAAACCGCGTACCAGAGGATCGCAAGAATGAGGAAAGTTGGGTCCTTGGATCTCTTGAAAAGTTTGGACCAGTAGATACCATCCCCCGTCCGTTGCACGAGAGATTGCAGACGCTTGGCAGAGGTCCCTTGTAACTGCAAGCTAGGGTGACAGGAAATAATCGTACTCGTCGTCGTGCTGCGGACCATGTGGAGTGACAGTAGATCCTGGAACAGGGTTTTGTCCCCTTCGTACGCATCGGGATTTATATCTGTGCGACCCAAACGAAAGAGCATGCTTACTTGGCAAAGAAAGAGGTGCCTGAACATCAATCGTTTGTTTCTCCTCTGCAAAAGGTACTGGTCATTCAAGAAGTTGGGAAGAAATTAAATAAACGTACCCGCGCGCGGTGATGATTCCTTTAACCACCAAGACCGCGATTCGGCCGGAACCCTCGCCGTCTCGGACCGCACGACTGGCCGTTGATTTTTCTCAGTATATATGAAGGGAAGGATGATAGTGACGTCTATGGGAATGAGCAAGAAAGTAGAGCACGGTGTTATATCTACTCACGGTCCTCCAGGGCTTTGGGGTCTTCATGGTACCTCGATGAGATCCCATTCATGGATGACGCAAAGAAAAAAGGGTCAATATTGTATCTAGCTGGAGTAAGACTACAATCATACTGCATATACAACCGGTTACACACCTTGTTCCCAGCATTTGGAGGACGGGCAACGACATGTCCTCGACAAAAAGTGCTTGTACCCGGACATTCGAAGAAGGCTACCACAATCGCTTCAGCCGAGCCTCTAAGACACGCACGCTGCTTACAGATATCCCAAGGTGATGCCAGTACGTTCTTAAATCAACTTCATCGTCTTTGCGCACGGTGCGCGCTTCTACTTGCTTATCAAAACTCCCATCGTCGAATACGCTGACCTTGTATACGGTGGATAGCTGGTTGTCGCCGCAATGAGCTGACATCTGATTCCTGTTTACCTCGCCGTGCGCCCATTTTTCGGGTAGGCCTCGAAGATATCGACTCCATTCAGAATGGCATGGTAATTCCGGTGAAGGAGTAGGATGGACGTTGTATTTATCCTCGTGAAAGTCCGCAGGCGGCCATGGCGCCGACGGCGCTGCGTAGCGGTATCTATCGAAAAGTAGACAAGATGCTGCTAAGTAACCCGTACCACACATTGTTCACCGTTCACTTACATTGACGCTGGGACCTCGGAGAAATCGTGGTCATTGCTCCTAGATCGTCGTCTATACTGTCCTCCGCTGCAGTCGGCGGAGGGACTAGTAGCTCGGGCAGGAGTCAAATTCATCGATGCGAGGGGGTTCTAGAAAATTGGATGAAAGAAAGCCAAACGGGCACTTTTCTCGCCTGCTTTCGGCGGTCCTCGCCTTGTATGCGCGGTATTATGGATTTTGCCATCACAGCAGTCAAGACGTTTCCATCAGAAGATCGGAGCAAGAATAAAACCATACCTTGCAAGGAATTTCTTTATAGAACG